>JAPMNP010676011.1:0-23952 GCA_029874935.1 Atherina boyeri | reverse complement strand
GGGGGTGCTAGCACAACAACTGCAAAAGCTCGTTCCAGCAACATGTGTCCAAATTTTAATCACTATCGTTCTTTTTCATCATAAACACTCTGAAAATAAGGCTTTAAGTGTAAAATACCGAACTTGTCCTTTAAAGGTGTTAATAGGAGATGTTTCTTTTGATCATTTTTGCAATATTCCATGAAATTGGGTTCACTGCCCCATAAGGTAGGATTTATTAAAAGCTTTAAACATATAAATATTATTATACATCAGCTGTGAAAGTAATGGGCATAAAAATAAAAAAAAAATCAACCAATCATTTTTCCTCTCATCGTGTGTTTTATTTGTCCATTGGCCCGTCACTCAGTCACAACGGTTGCTAATAGCTAACGTGTCTTAAAGGCGTGGCCAGGGAGGGAGCTGTGACTCAAGTAGGCTGGTCTTGTGAATGTGCTTTATTCAAAAACTCGCCAACAGTCTTTCCTTTCTGAATTGCCACAAACATCTTCTATACCACCTCTAAGATCAGTGCTGTTACAAAATGCTGGTAGATGGGTATGGATTTAAATTCTCTGGATATTGCAATGCAGCATGATAAGCAGACTAGATGGCAGGCGTTGGATGACATTTTACTCATTGCAACTAAAAGTGACTTGAGACTTGACTTGCAAAAAATTACATAGACATTTCAGGTCAGTGATAGACAATATGCATGGGGCTTACTCATTGGGTTTCTTTACTGCTGAAAATGATGGCTCTAACACTCACTAACCCCCTGTCCCCATATTTTTACATCTTAACATTATTATAGACAAGAATACGTATTGTAAATGAGTTACTGACATTTAGATGAAATTTTAAACTTTACAGCAAGAAAAAGTGCAGTTTTGGTTCCTTCCGTTTTGTTTCATTGCCACAATTTTTCTTGTTTTACATCTTTAAACCTGGAATATTCCATGGTTAAGGGATAAAGGCACTAGCATAGTGTACAAAGTAAAGCTGTAGAAAAAAATCCTCTGCTGGTTATATTTCTAGTTTAAAAGTCTTTTAGTCTGAATTATATTGAAGAGAAAGTGGTGTTTCATTTATTTATCGTAAGTAACTTCTTGCAACTTTCATATTTATTGATGTGATCTACTAATCAGACATTTTATCAATTAGTTCTCATTCAGTGCTGACAATGTACCGATCCTTGTGTTTAGCCCAGAGTTTCCTATTTACAGTATGTGTTTCATAGTTTTAGATTGCAGCAAACAGTAGCTGAAGTACAAGATGCTTCTTTTCTACTCTATAACAGCCTGATCAAAATTTTCATGTAGTAGACCAAAACTATGGACTTAACCTCACTCCTTTCTCCTCCATTATCAGGGGGGATGTTTCTTGACTCAATTTGCTTGATTTTTTTTTTTTTCTTAAATAATCTTTTCTCTGAAATCTAAAAATGTTTCCTGTTCACCTCAGAGCAACAACCCCCACGAGTGGTTACAGGTTGACTTGGGGAAAGTCAGGCGTATCACAGGTGTGGTGACCCAAGGAGCACACTCACTGCTGACCCAGATGATGGTGACAGAGTTTTCAGTCACCTACAGTCAGGATAAACATTCCTGGAGTAGTGTGTTAGACGAGAGCTCCCAAAGAGAAAAGGTACACACACAAAAAAGGCAAAAAATATTTTCCATTGCTATCAGAAGTGTGTCAATGCTTCCCAGAAGCCTCACAAACCAGCTGTTTCATTTGTTTCCTTAATAAAAAGCAGTTATTTTTTACCATCCTAGTAAATGAGTCAAGTCATCAGACTGTTTTGATTAATTTGTGACTAACAGAATTTGAAATGTCAGTCTTGGAAAACCCTGACCTACATCTGGAGGTCATTCTTTGATTTATCCCTAAATTGGGACTTCTGTGTATTTGCTGATTTCAAGTATTTGTCTGATAAACATCACTTTTTCCTCACTGTTTCTCTATTTTATTTCCTTCTCTTTCCATCCTCAGATCTTTCCAGGAAACAATGATCCAGATGAGGAAGCTCTTGCTGTTTTTGACCCTCCTCTGTTTGGCCGCTTTGTTCGCATCCACCCGCGGGGTTGGATCAACGACATCGCTCTCCGCCTTGAGCTACTGGGCTGTGACACACAGCCGGGGGTCTGACACCACTGGACAAAACCACCAGCAGCTTCCAGCAGCATTTTAGTAGCTTTCCTCTGGAGTTTGACAGGAAATGGAGAGTGAGATGAAAAAAAATAGCTATGTCGAGCACTTAAGTTATGTATAAACTATCTGGAGTTATTTCTTCTGTAGCCACAACTTTGTTTACATTTGAACTCATTTTGTTTTATCACAGATCACTTCATCACTGTTGATAAACCTGCAGTTGGGGAATTATTGTTATTATCTTACAAAGGGTATAGTGTTGTTCAGAAAAAAATATTTAAAGCAATATATTGTTTGACTGTAGAAGAGCAGCTGTGCAAAGAGCAGAGCAAAACCTTTGATTGTAAGTGTGTAAATATTTCAGCCTCAGATAGATGTAAACTGTTTGTCTCCTTGTATATCACTGGAAATGTTTATTTTTGTGCTTTATTTGAGATCTTATAAACTAAAAATCTCAGGATTTTTTCTTTCTTTCTTTCTTCTGTGATGCCTTAAAGCGCCAGTAAACGCAAAAACACATTGAAGCACTTTCCTGCCCTAATTTCCTCCCTCTTTCCAGAACATTTTTTTTTCTTTCCATGTGTCTTTAGGCCAGAACCTTCCTGAGCTGTTATGTTTTTTTTTCTTATCCCCCTCCACCAGACCCTCCTGGCAGAAACAATGAACACTCGAGCTCCAGCATTGTTCTGTTAAGTTAAAATATGCAGTTGTGTTACACAGAGGAAGAACAAGTTGGTCCACAGACAAAGTGACTGAGAGGGAAATGGTAAGATTAACAAGGTGCATCCACTAAAGCACTACGTTTTGATTGTTGATAGTTGTGTGTTGGTCCGAGCAACCTTTATCACCTCATTATCAGTCAGGAAGTTTCCAGGCGAGGAGGAGTAGTGGCTGTGTTTTGTTTGGAGGGCAGAAGTTGGACAGGACGTGCCTTGGCAAAGATGTGGCAGCGGCGCACTTTATCTGGCTGTCACACTTTATCTCTCTGAAAAACAAAAACATGCCATCTGTAATCTAAAAAAACAGAGCACCTGTATACCTCTCCTGCTGGATGATGGTTAAAACACACAATGGAAAGCTGAGGAAACTTGAAAGCAGAGGCTGTGGCCTGCTGCCCAGGTACGTTTACCCATCAGCAGCAGGGATTGAGCTCGCAACGTGTGAAAGCAGCAATAACAACAAATACAGGTCTGTTACGGATATCATCTTCATGGCAGCTCTACTGTAGATCTCAGATCTTTCTCACTGCCAGTTTCCAACACAGAGAACCAAATCTTTTTCATTACTAAATAATGCAGTCTAAATCCATTTTTTTATTTCTGTATTTTTATACTTTGCTCCCAAGAAGCTGGACTTTGTGGTTTTAAACAGCGTTTCTCCAGGCTACCTGAAGATCGTTAAAAGCTTTTCTTTGGGATTGGTTGCTTTTCCACTTACTTTTAGTTCAGTCCTTGTACCAAACCATTTTTTGAAGAATGTGTATTTACAGTTTATTAAGCCATTTAACACTTGACTGGATTTTAATTTACCTCACCTGCCAGTCACCAGTCAAGCAGCAAAATTAGCCTATTGTTGTCAACAGCCAATCAGTCTTTGCAGTTACACAATTCAGAGTCAGGGGTTATCAAATGTTTTCAAGGAGTCTATAAACTATACTCAACCCAACCCAGTGTGGTATCTGCAAGCAGGCAGCTTAGCAAAAAGCCAAATTGTATCTTTTGGCACTTTGTTATCACCAAGTTGTTGCAAAGATAAATGATTTGCCACATTTTCTTCAACAGCATCTACAACAAAAGGCAAGGCAAAAATATTTGTATGGCACATTTCTAGTACAAGACTAAAGTGTTTTACATACAACATTAAAAGCACTACAGGTGGGTGCAGGAGATGCATTAGAGAAACAAAATCATACTATGACATTGCAAATGAAATGACTAAATCAAATTAAACTAAAATGTTTGCAAGCAAGCAACAGTCAAGACATTGGTCAAAAATGCAAGCATATAAAGAAAATAACATAAGATTATATAGAATAACTAAATTAACGCTATCAAAAGTAAGCAACAATCTAGATAAGTTCGACTGCACTGCACAGATTTTACGCATAGGTGCCTGAGAAAAGAAATGTTTTTAACCTGGATTTAAAAGTGTCTTCATTTGGTGAAAGTCAGTCTCCACAGGGAGTTTGTTCAACTTGTTCGCAACATAACAGTGAAATGCTACTATTGAAATAATAAAAAGAAAATAGAATATTTATGAGGATTTTAGACAAGTGCCTACGCGAGATAAGCAGCACCTGTATCCTTAAGAAACAGGAGACAAAAACCAGTGAAGACCTGACATAGGACCAATATGATTCTCACCTTTCAACTGATCCATATGCTCACTGAAGCCTCATCAGACATGGTTTCCATGGAAAAGATGTTGTCATGCTTATGGAAGAGGCTGAGATATGAGGAAGGCTGAGATATGCCAAATGACACAAGAATTAGACTAAAAAATCACCAGCAACAGGTCTTATGGGTCGATAGATCCTCCACAGAACCTAGACCTCAACATTATTGAAGCATCTTGGCACAGGACAGAAGAAAAAGTAAAGGACATTCAAACAAGAGCTCTGAAATGTCTTTTAAAAAGTCTAGAGACCTATTCCTGAAGGCTACTTACAGAAATTACAAGAAAACCTGAGGGTTCGGGTTGTGTTGAAGCATAGAGGTGGTTGCTTCAGAATATTGATGTTCTAGCTCGTTTTGATTGTACACACTCAGTTTTTGCCTTACAGTACATACTGCATGTCTATACTATCTGCACACTGAACCTATTCCTGATTGCTATGCTGTAGGGGTGGTTTAACACCAGTATCAGCTCAGAAAACACTGGACTGTTTGTAACATGCATACATGCATACATGCATACATGCATACATGCATACATGCATACATACATACATACATACATGCATACATACATAGATCCTTACATATAAATTTAAGCAAATTACATGCAGTCAAGATGCTATCAGTTTTCTGTCAGTCAGCCAAACTGATAACACTTACATATCCAATATTTTTTCAAATGAACTTGCTTTAATTTAGGAACAGGAAGTTTCAAAATGATACTCGGTTTCTTGACAGAAATAAAACTAAACCCTTTTCTGTGGAAGTCAAACACACAGTAGGTTTTGTGGTTCATGGGCAAACAAAAAAGGAAAACATGCAATCATTACACAAGTCTCTCATAGATTGCCTCTCTGCAGCTTCTTCTTTTCTTTTTCTTATTAGTCTACATCGGGACAAACCAGAAAATACTGCTGAGTTTTTAGACTCCATGCCCTGTTAGAGAAAAAGAGAAAACTGATGACTGATGAAGAATTTAAAAAAAAAAATGCAATCTAACTCAAGGAATAATCATATATTTAACAACTCCTAATTTCAACTCATTTAAAGACTGTATCATCAAATATACCTGTTGACTTTGAAATTCTTTGATTATCAAATCAACAATTAATTAACCACAATGACTATCAGCCATCACAAATACTCCCCACAGTGAGCCAGATTTTCCAGAGCCAGAAGAATTTCCAAATATTGCCAATCTATGATGTATTAAGGTGTTGTTTTAGAATCACAGTAAATGATTGCCACATTGTTCTTAGTCACAAAAGTTTAAAGGAATTTGCTTCTCTGTGAGTTGGCTTTTATAAAGTACCAGGAAAGAAAGCAGTTTGACAACCGTGGAAAAAAGTTTACAGAATTTTATCACCATACCTTACATCACTTCCTGTCTTGATAGTGAAGCTGTTGAGAACCTGCAGAAGGACAAAAAGCAGAAGTGCTCTCTTTCTTTCTCTTCTTCTTGGTGATAGTTTCACCAGTTTAAAGTGACCACACTGTTTGTGTGCATGTTTTGTGTAATTTTGTGGTATTTTTTTAAATCATAATTTGGACCTTTACATATCATGTCGGTGTAAAGGTTAAAGTAAAACAACCTTTCAGTCACTGACAGGATACAAGTATTATTTCTCAGACCGATTTAAATATTGGACAGGTGAATCATTTACAGTTTTGCATTCAAGAACTCCTTTCTGAAACTTATTTCTCAGAAATTGAAAGCAGGCAATGTGTTTCAAAAAGTTTCCACTGTGATGACATCAGTTAATGTAAAAGAAAACTCCTGAAAGTAGAAACATTTCAGAACATCACTGCAGCACGTCATCAAACTTTACAGGACAATGAAATATTAACTTCTATTGAATATGATGAATTAATCATTATATAATAAATAACATAATGTATAAAGTAATAAAATGCTACGTAAAAAATCTAATAAATGACCATATGAATAAATAAATCCAATTTTTTTGCACAGACTAAATCTACTGAGATTTTTCTGTGTTTTATGTGATTCTAGCTGCATTTACAGTTGAAGATGTGCGGATAAATTATATATTTATCACCAGTACATTTGACTCTTTGATCATAAGGATGTTTGACAAAATACTGAATCATTCCTCAAATTATCTGTTCATTAAAACAAAGAATTAGAAACCTTTATATGAAAGGAGTTGTGCAGTTCCTCGGTGCCAGATAAACCAGGAATCTCAAACTGGTACTCTGGGGCCACTGTCCTGCAGGTTTTAGATGTTTCCTTCTGTCAAATTAACGGATTATTGTGCAGAAACTGACAATAAGCTGTAGGGTCCCTTTTATTTGAATCATGTGTGATGGAGGAAAGAAGCACATAGGACTGGATTTTAATATCCCTGAGTTAGACTTAACATTGGCCACAAACATGTGCACATTCAAGTCTTCAATCACTCGAGAGACAATTTGATGTATCCTTAATCTAGAGTAGAATCACTAGTGAGAAAATGTTCCTCTTGCTATAGAAAATGTCTATGTACATATATGTGTGTGTGTACCAGATGCACACACACACGTGTGGCATCTGGTACAGTACAACTAATTATAAGAAATGAGGGTGAGGACCCCTGCTGGACTATCTGCAGTGTTACACTACACCAAAACAGGTTTGTTGCATTTGATTTTGACATATGGTAACATCCAGAAATGGTAATAAGTATTCTAATCATTTTCACTGTAAAGAAAAAAATATCTATTAGTTTAATAGCAGAATAAATTTGAGCCAAAAAAACACACAAAAACAGGCCATCACTATATACTACAGAAATATATACAATAAGGCATTTTCTACCCTGTGGTAAAACTTTTAAAAGGAAAAATGTTTGTGTATTGAGAGAATCTGGGTTCCTAAGCATGTGAGGGAGGACATTTAAGTGACTGAACTGGTTTTATATTTCATTGGTTTAAAATAATTCTGAAAAGAAATGTCATAACTTAAATGATTACCAAAGCAGCTGCCAGTTTTTGTCTGTTTACTGACTGATTAATCCACAACAGTAGCTGCTATTATTTTACAGAAGTAGAAAGAAATATTTCAAACTTATATACATCGCAGAACTTGTGTAAATATAATTGAATCTCCTTATTTCACTCTCTGGTAAAGTTATTAAATTGAATTTAAAGGAAATATTTGCTACTTACCTGAAACGTGAAATCTTTTTCCTATGGCTGTGTGTTTCCTAAGCACAAACAGCCTCAGGGAGTGAGTGAAATTAATGCCTTATAGTTATGGGAGATAAGCAGATGATCTGTCTTGTGGTTAAAAAGACTAACTAAAGCTGCACAGACAGTAGTTTAATGACATTGTGTGTGTTGGAGTATCAATCTCCATGGTGTGTATACTTCTTTATGGGAAAATGCTTGCACAATGCTCAGAGGTAGGCTAAACAACTGATTATTCTTCGCTTGTGACCGGTACACAATAGTTCCCTGTGTGTACATAAAGAGCTCTGCTTCCAGGAGCCGATCCAGTGAAGCGTGGTCTTCACAACTCAGCAGGATTGGGTGCCTGGGTGTGAAATGCAGAGGGGAATGAGGAGAACTGGGAGTTGAGGGAGGACTTAATGCCTGAGTGAACTCAACTATGTTGCTATGGTGATAATGAGCAGATTATGCATTTGAAGGCACAATGAGTTTTTCTCTGTACAAGAGCAGAGCTTTGCTTTTCTGCATGTCTTCATTTGTTCAAACGGGTCTGAGATAAATCTCCAACATCGCTATGAAGCCAAAAATAAATAAACCAATATTTTTTTTTTTAAAAACAAAAAAAACACCTGACCTACAGTAAGCACATTCAAGAAACAAAAGAGGGACTGGGCCACAATGGTATGAGTTGTCATTTTACATCTTTATTGTTGGTTTAATAGAAAAAAAAAAGTTATTCTTTTGATACAGATTCAAAATTACAACAAAAATTACATATATTTCCTAGCAGCATGACTTAATTTCCTGTGATGTCACTGGCCATGTTAGATCATTTTTTAAATTGAATAAAACTAAAATATGTATTCATACGTATTTAAAAGGTAGAGTTTGTCAGGGACAAAAGCTTAAAGCTTTGAGAAGTCTGTAGAGGCAATAAAGGTCAAATTGCAGCAACTGACAGGAGGTAAGAAAAAGGATAGCTCTGCACTGGAATATTATGCATATTTCACCATGTAAGGCTGTAGGAAGGCCTGGGCTGAACCTGCAGAACCATGAATGAGAATATATGACCAACATGACATTAGATGTAATACCTACAATCAAGACAATGAAAACATACATAAAATAGATTTTCCAGAAAATAAAAACATCCATTAATCTGGTGTAACCAAAAGAAATACAAAGGTCCTTCACAAAAATGTAATAGATTACTTTAACTGGCACAGCACTACAGTATTTTTTTGCTAGATGACTAGCAGTCTATGAGGTGTTTGTTGCAAGTCGTGGCTCAGCTTTCTAATGATCAGACCTTTAGCTATGGTGTTTCACGTGTTGTTTGTGTGGTTTCAGATGCAGGTAAAGCACACTAGTTAGACAGTAAGCAGGCTGAGGTCAGAGGAGCACTGGAATGGCACTCTGCACAGCAGAACAACAAGGTTCAGTATTACAATTACAGTTTGGATTAACTCCAAGTCAGGGGGGCTTTTCAAACAGAAGAAACTCTAATTACATGAGAATTATAGGCTGTCTAATGTCTTCTAGATGATTAAACAAGAATAACACAAGGCAGAGTTCCAACACTATGTTAATCAAGATTTGTGACTTTTGCAAGTTTTACCTCGTCATGTCTAATAGGGCTAGAAACACCTCAAATATGACTGAGGCTATGACCTGCAGCACAGGTTAGAGATCATATACAGAATTTTCACCAGGGAAAAAGCCAGAAGTTTTTACAAGAGCTCAAAAACTTTGTCATTTCAAAAACCATTCAAAAACTATGAAATAACAAAACAAGCAATAGTGTTAGTAGCACATTTAGGTCAAATACAAGGGGCTCTACAAGAGATTCAGCTCTTCCTGGAGTGCTGCAGGCAACAGCTTTGTGTGCTACAAACTGTGAGAACAAGTACACATGTATCATCCACTCTGACATGATCAGACCTCAGTAAGCAGTCACAGGAAAAGCCCAAACCAGTTCAGCAGATGCCACCGGACCATCCAGATGCACTCTGCTATTCTTCATCCATTCAGTTCATTCACCTTAATATGTTATCACAAATTTTAAAAACACATAATCGAACAATTCTCTTGACAGTAATATCGCTAACAACTCAGACAAATAAAAGGATGACACTAAAATAATTCATTGTTAATTAATAACCGTTGTAAATCACATCAATATACGTATGTCTATATGAATTTACTGTAGTTGATAAAAAGGAGCATCCAGCTGGTTCTAACCAGAAACTGGATGAAAAAAAAACCTTTTACTGAGACAAGAGAAAGAAAAAATAAGTAACAGAGGTCAAATTTTCTCTGTACAGATACTGTGCATTATTTTCCTGAAATCTAGAAAGAAAGTCTGGTCTGGTGTCCAGACTTTGTTTGAACTAGCTTTCTAAAGTTTGAATTAATGTAAGGCAGATTTGTTTTCAAACTGTGGCTACTGCTGTGTCTCAAATGTTTTGCTTTTTGTCCTTTTCAAAAATGTGTTTTCAAAAATGACTGTGATGTAAGCTGCTAGCTAAAAAGGTGAAAATATACTCAGTATAAAAAAAAGGAAAAAATATAAATGTTAACAGTCACAAAAATCACATATTCTACTCAACTCTATCAAACGTTGGTAAGACGGATACATTTTGTGCAAGCAGGCTTCTGCAGATGGTGTTACCCAAACACAGAGATCCTTCAACATGGCTGCCAAACTATTAAACCCAGATTGTGATCCTTTTGCGGCAGAGGTTTCTAGTTTGATGGCAGTCAACAAGTGAAGCTTCTTTTTTTTTTGACGTAGTAACATAATTTTCAGTAACTGTGAATGAATTCCTATGATTTCAATCAAAAAAAATATTTACATATGGATGAATGCTGTTCACAACTGAAAATCAGCAGTCAAGTCTACTAGTTTCTGATGCAATCTGAATGCAGTTTGCAGGCTTGAGAAAGCATTTCCCACAACCTTTCATAACACTTACTGTTGTGGAGAAGGATGCTTATCCATTTAAACAGAAGACATTTAAACTTAATAGTCAGTATTCCGAAAAGCTAACCTGTTAGCTTATACAGCTGGTTAACTGTCTACTTTTCATCTGCAAACAGTAGCCGCAAAAAGTGCCAACAACTGTTGCACCGCTGATAACGTCTAACAAAACTTCAGTCAAACAAGAGACCTTGGGGTTTTTTTTTCCCAACATACATGTATAATGATCGGATCATCCGTTTATACTTGTGTCTCCAATGACTATTTAAGGACTTTTTCTTTTTTAAATTATACAGTTTGGACACATCACCCCATTCAAAATGAATTGGTAGACGTGTCCAAACTTTTGACTGGTACTATATATATATATATCGAAGAAAAAAAATTGTGTTATAAAGGCAGGCTGCAATAATGATCAATTGTCAGTATATTGGAAAAAGTGAAGCAGGAATGATGTGGAAATTAAGGCAAAGTAAGGAACAAGAGAAAAAATGATGATACATCAAATGTTTGGGTATAAGTAAGTTTGACATTTTCCCAGTTTTTGGTTCCTAAACAAACATAAATAAGGTTTTCAAAGGAAGCAAGCCGGACTGACAACAGGCCGTTGGCAGATCGGTGGTTCACACAGAACAACATCACACATTAATAGAGAATGTCAATATGTTTAAATGGATTGCTGAAGATTTTTTAATGATTGAGGTATAGGTGTGTTTCTTTTTCAGAACTGTGTGTCCAATAGCAATGCCTTCAGAGAACCACATGCAGCAGTGAGATCTGTTTAGCTTTTAGTTTGAGATGTATTGTAACACGGGACCAAGACTGCATAAGAAGAAAGAAAAGGAAGGCCATCTGAACAGCAGGGCATACCCTTTTCACAGTTTATGACCACACAGTACTGTAACTCAGACAGCAGAGTACTGCAGTTCTACTTACACATATGTTCATTGAAGTCAACTGTTCAGGAGAACTAGTTATTTAAAAGGTGCAGAGGTAAGTGGTCCAAGCATTAATTAAAAATAACTGCAAAAAAGCTGCCCTATTGAGGTCAAATCTCAACAAGGATGTGATGTTTTGTTTTATTACTGTCTAAACAATGAGTGGTGCCCTCATGTTGCTCTAAACTAAAGCAGCAAATTAATTGGATTATCTGAGAAATGGTCTGATGCGCCCTTGGGCTATTTGGCAGTTTTAATCTCAGTAGTTCCCTCTAATCAACCAGGTACAAACATTAATCAGCTACATTATAACTTCATGCCTCATATCGCCAAACCAGTCTCCATGGATGTGACCATATAGGATGTATATGGACTTCAAAAACCTTTTGGAAGGTGCTTCATGTCAAAGTAACATCCATATGCATTTCAGACACAAAGATTTCCCCTAAAAACATTGACCAAAGAATCCCTCCGCTTCACTTAATCCTGCTGCCATCTCCCTCCTGAGGCAAACCCAGACAGAAACAGCCAGTCACATGATGATAAACAGTCATCGTATCAGGAAACCTTCAACAAATGCTCCGTGGTGCAGTGCTGGTGCTCACAGGCTCATTGTAGATATTTTTTCGATGGTGGCAAGGGGTCATCAGGCAGCAATCTGCAATGCATTGCAAGATCTTTCAATAATAGCTAGCAGTATGGTTTACAGTAAAATTGGAAATAGCAGCTCCTCTGTGAGACTGGGCAACATGGCCCGGCCTTCCGTCCCACACATTAATGAGCTTTGGGCACCCATTACCCTGTCACCCCTTCTCCAGTTCTGCATTTCCCACTGCATACAGAAAATATCCTAACGGGACTGGCTGTTTTGGCTAGGATCCGATCTAGGTGTGTAGTCACCTCAAAGTCAATTATCAAGCTTCTGTAACAACTGCATGATTCCAACTCTTTCCACTTGAACACCAGTAGTGTTCTCACAATACAAAACTACTATCAATCATTATCAAAACCTAACAAACACAGTAACTTCAGAATTGTCCACCACCCTACAACTTCCTTGAAATGCCAATAAAAACTGTAGAGTTCTGAGTGAAAAACAATAAGCCTCTACAGACCAATGAGGAGAGTTCATAAGAACTTTTCAGGCAGCACTTTTTATTCTTACTGCATAACTTTACCTGCTGAATACTGCAAAGTCATTGGCCTTGACAAAAAAGAGAGACCTTAAATTATCTAAATCACAGGGGTTCATTGCATATCTGTGGAATCAACAGATGCCAGTCACACATCTGTCTCCCATATAGGCAGACTGGCAAAGAGAAAAAGCCATTCTGCTGAAGTTTACAAACCTGACTACATTTACAGCCAGGGTCTAAAAACTTGCAAGCAGCTGAGCTGAGGTGATTGTGTGATGGCTCATCAATAAGAAAAATAGCCTGTTACCTGCTGCGACATTTACAAAAGATCTATTTGCTGTCTCTTGTAACTGTTTCAGTCAAAAGCACAGGCAGTAGAGTTGTGTGCAATAGACCTGCATAGAAATCAAAGTAAGACTTATTCCAGCTACACCAACAAAATATTGTGTTGAAAACCTAGATTTCAGAGGTACTACAGAAAGACATTTTAAATCTATCCCTTCACTAGTTCTCACTTTATATGCCTCTTTATCTAAACAATGTGTTCATTTTGAACCTAAAAACAAAACATTATATTTTACAGATTTGAAGCTATGGTAATTAGATAAATGCCGTGAAAATAGACATTGCCACTTTTCAGTCATTATGTCTCTCCTCTTGGAGGTATGTTACCACAGAGTCCCGACCGATAAAATGATTCTGGTAGAGACTATGTTGTGCTTATCCTCCTCCATCATCCAACGCTAGTGCACCTTTTTTTTTTGTTCTCAGTGTGGCTTACAGCCTGAGCGCCCTTCTCACCTTCAATTTGCATTAAAAGAAGCAAACAGCCAGCAGGGATTTGGGAGGATGAGAGGTTAAAGTTAAGCCAACAGGAAGTCCATAGCTGAGACTTTCTGTTTGAGAGGCAGGCAATTTTAGGAGGATAAAAGTGCTGGTGGGCTGAATCCCTGAAAAATAAGCAAAGAAAAACAGAATATATAAAACAGAGACAATGTAAGTGCAATTAAATACTTCATTTTGCTATATATGGGTTACTATATTCATGCATGTGTGCAACCTTTGTAAGATGTAACTCAGATGTGTGTCTCTACATCAGTGTAGCCAGGCAGGATGTCTCCATTGGAGCAGCTCTTGGGTTCCCCAGCTGGTGGTGGGGTGGGTAACATGTGGGCAGTTGTGGACATCTCTTCTGCTGATGCCTGGTCTCGTTGGAGCCTGCGATGTATCAGGGGCACAAAGAACAGCACCACGCCCCCAACCATGGGAGGCACCCCTGCCAGGGAGAATGCCACTGTGTAGTTGCCAAAGTAACCATGTAGCAGACCTGTGCAGTGGAGCGAGAGGAGGATATTCACATTTTATAATAAAGTAATTATATACTTTAGGTTTAAAGTCTAATCTCCCTAAAGTTTGATCCAATGTGGAACTACATTCACACACTGATATCAATGAAAGTAAGAGCTGGCTGGTTCTGTTGATGGTTCCAAACTTTTTTTATTTGAAAATAATGAAGGCTGCTGTGATTTTACTCATTTAAATAATGCAGAAAGTTCCCTATATCTGTTTAAAATCTCTGACTTCACACATTCCTGTCTCATGAGTGTGCATACAGTTTTCTTGACCTCAAAACTAGTTTTCACTGTGACATATGCCAACTGTAAAACCAGTGGAAGCACTGACTTTAAAACCTGACTGAGGTCCATCTTTGCCTAATTAAAGCTTGTATGAGATGGTCATACAATCTGAATTCTATATTATAACAGAAATATAATAAACATATAATTTTAATTGTTTTGTCCTTGAGGTACATAAAAAAATCCCCTGAGAAAATTAAAACCAAATGCAGACTCTTTTAATTTAAATTAGTTCTTTTTTTTAATTATTATTATTATACAAATGTGATACAAAACTCCAACACAATGAACTTGTCCAGTATCACAGGTACAAATTTGTTTTAAAACTCTTGTTCTTGCCTTCCAACACCTGGCACTATAACCTTAAGGCTGGAAGTCTAGTATAACTTCTTCTTGTATTCATCTTTATGACTTAAAACATGTTGCATATATAGGCAATCCAATAGGCAAAAGAGAATTCACAAGTTTAATAAGCTGAGCTTGTAACATGTGGGGGGTAAAGAAACTGTACAAGGTAGCATATATTGATATAGACAATCTCTCTCAGATATAATAAACATACAAACAATTACTTATATTCTGCATCTGCTCCTTCATAACTTAATTCAAAGTGAAGTGGATGCTGCTAATCATATTCTATAGCAGTAATAATATCCACTGATAAAAACACACTGTGAAAGACCTGCAGGACACAATGGAAGCAAAAACAAGGTAGTTTATGTATTTTGAATTTCTGAGTGTATCTTTTATTTTCTATCAATTTATCTATTTATTTATTTATTTATTTATTTATTTATTCCACAAATTAGAACTCAAAACACACATTTTTAAGACCAAAATGTTTGTACCACTGAGATTAAACTAACAATGAGAGAATATGTCAAATTGCTTTCTTTTTATTTGACAAATAGCAGTTCAAAATAAATGCAGGGCTTTTTTCATGTGAAAACTGGTTAAATGATAAATATGTTTTTCTCTTGTAGGTTATATCTGGATGATGCAGCTTTGTATGCGTAATTAATCTACATTAATATCATGCTATGTCTAAAGATGCACTGGCATAAAATGTTTTTATTTTGAAGGCTGACAATTTTAATCTTATCAATTTCTATATCTGGCTCCACATGTAAGAACTTCAGTAGACTTGCTGAGGCTGCAAAGGCACCAAAAAAGCAACCAAAAAGGCAAAGTGCTGCATAGAAAGAAAAAGATAGGAAGCAAATTGATATGAGTCATCGGATTTCTGTTTCATGATTGTTGGACACTTCTGTTATAAAATAAATAGAAAGTAAGTGGGGATTTGAATAAGTTGAGTACTGTGATTTAATTGCATTTAGTTTTTTTTTTTGTTGTTTTTGTTTTTTCTTGAACACGAATTGCTTGAGACAGTCTGCAGTTGGCTACAATCCCCATATGTCTCCAAATACAATCCACTGTAAAAATCTGTCCTGCGGTTAATTTGTCTTATTCCCATTTAACTCCCCACACATTTTCTGCCCTCATCCAACTGCTATTCTCTCCAAATATAAATCAAGTGCTTGTACACTTTTACTGCCAACATCCTGAACATGGCGAAATGTGTCATGTCACAGTGAGCTCACTCTGGACTAAACATTTCAATCAGTAATAAGCTGAAAATACTAAATAAATAATCTTTTTTAAAACAAGCTTCTCACCAGCAATGGGTGGACCCGCAGTCATCGGGAGAGACATGAGGCCTAGAAGGTAACCTATGGCCTGCGAGGCCTGCATGGGCCCAACCAGCTCAAAAGCTATGGGAGCCATCATGGTAAGGAAGCATCCATCACAAAGTCCCAGGAACACACACACGACCACCAGCCCCTCGAACACAGAACACTGAGGAATCATCATGGACATCAGACCCAGAGCTATGAAGGACACCACCTGTAAGAGATAGGAAGAACCTTCTTAATAAACTTGCCCTGACTCAATTCTTTCTATTCCAGAAGATTCTTCTGAGTCAAATTGGAGTTTGACTGGAGCAAAACACAGTTAGCCGAGTGTATATGATCTGGTTGTTAGTTTCCAAACCAAAAATTAACATTAAATTAAAATAAAATATATAATATTTAGTATTTGCACAAGGCTAACTTAAAAAGCTGAATTAGCCTGAGTTGGCAGGAGACTGGTGCATCCACTTCATTTACCCATTATGTAAAAGTTACATGCAGAATAAAACTAAGATGAAGAAGTATAAAGCTGTGGAGCTGTCAAACATCTAAATCACATCATTTGATCAAAACACTGAGCAGCATTCATATCAGTGCTTTGAGCACTTGTTGGCTCAAGTCACCTAATACCTTAAAGCTCTTTCAGTCTGGGACATTAATACTGGGAAGTGTAAAGGTAGGGGGGTTGTGTGTCTTCACAATCAGCTAATAGCTGTTACTTTAAAACCCTTCAAAGTCATGGCACTGTGCAAAAACCTCTAGTCTTCAGCTACAGGTGACAGGAAGTAAGACTTCCATCTATAAAAGCCAAAATACGTTTGACTCAATACATTTGAAAAAATGGATTTATGATAGTTATCACACAATCAACAGCCAGCCAGGTAAAGCAAGGATAACAACTTAGATCAGGGATAAAAACTTTTATTTTTAATGTTTCGAATAGTCAAGACATTCTATTTTCTCACATTCCTAAAAAATATAAGTTTTTTTTTGTCGTGTTTACAGTATTTATTTATTCATTTATTTATTTATAGGACAATACGTTGTCCAAAAGCCGTTTTTGTGAGTATGATGATTCTGTCTGATGCAGCCAACATGTCATTTGTGTGTTTTCATGTACACATCGAGGAGAAATAACAAACCCTGTTTGAATCTCTCAGCCGGGCTTTGCCCCTTTCTGTTGTATAGAAGTGAACCATCGCTGCCATTATCCCACCATGTCCTTCTTTGCCAAGTGTAAAGCTACATGTCTACTTGAAGTAGTAAAACCATTTTCACACAGAAGTTCAGGAGATTTTGGACTGGACTTTTAGCACAGTTCCTGTATGCACATGCACTTCCCAGCAAGAGACAAGCTCAAACAGCATGAAACCTGATGGAGGGGGGGTGCATGGGAGCGTCGGTCTAGATATCACAGGAGGCAAGATATGATGAAAAAGTACGCTGTGTAAGTTTCTATGTTTTGCTTACAGCATGTCAAAAGGACTGGATGTGAGGCTCCTTGATGATTGTTTTGAGCTGATATAAATACAACGTATCCGCAAAATTTACTATTAAAGTTGAAAGCAAGAAACAGGTCAGCAGGAAACAGCAAGATGCAGCCACTCGTGCCAGCACACACCCTCAGTAAATGTTCCAGAAAATGAAGAAAAAAAGAAATTGCATGACAGCACCTGTGTCCAACTGGACTCACAGCAGTCTGACCAGCACTTATCCATGCTGTACCTTCCTATGTGACTTCTTGCTTGTGTTGTTCTCTCTCTCGCTTTGGATAAAAGCGTCTGCTAAATGACAGTAGTAGAAGTAGTGGTAGTAGTAGTACTAGTAGTAGTAACTTGCTATATTTACATATTTTCTATCCAGCTGATCTTTCCGATATTCCACCAGAACACTGGGTGATGAGTCTGGAGTGAATGCTGTGGATGTTTGCATCCGCACATGTTACCACTCCAGACCATCTCTAGAACATTTCAGGACAGCAGCACATGCGTGGAAACAGCTTAAGTCAGTGGAAAGTCAGCAACCAAGATGTGTTTAACAACAGCCATTACTAAAAATAAATCCCTCTGATGGAGGAAAAAAAAGAAGTACAATTTCACCCAAGTGATAAAAAATAGCTTTTCACACACTGGATTTGTACAGAAACATACAAAACCCTATGAAACATAAAGAAAAACACATTTTATGTGTCAGCCATTCTCTCACCTGCATATAGATCTTCCACAGACCAGGAATGTGGTCTCCGATCTTCCCGAAAGTGAGCCGTCCCACCCCAGATGAAGCTCCGATGCACACCAGCAGCACCCACTCTTTTTCAGTCTCCTTGAATCGCTCCTTTACAAAATAGATCTAAGAAACACGGAAAAAGATTTAATTATTGCTTCTTGTAAAGGGGAGAAGTATGAATGTGACAGTCACATGATTAACTTTTTTTCCCTTTCTTTGTTTAGTCCACCACTTAGAAGTAATCAATAAACCATTGATTTATTGATTGAAGAGTGGAATGGTTCATATATGACCCTAAATCAAGTTTGTACAATAACAAAATGTCTTCTTCCATAGAACTTTCGGAACAGCAGTACAGGAATACTCAATGCATATACGTTAAACTCTCCAATTCCCCTTAGCCATGACCCCTAAATCAAATCCAAAACATGAAACCAGCCTCTGAAGTCTTTCCTGAGTCTCCTGGTCCTTGTGAAATATTTGCTCTGCTTTGAAGAGCTCTACATTCATCAATGGCCATAGGATAGGCATGTTTAGGAATACAGAAAGGCCATACAGGAGAGGTTTCCTGAGGTGGCTGATCCAATACAAAGACCGGGGTTGTGTTTAGATCTGGGCTCGGGCCTGAAACAACAGGCCTGACAGAGGGAGGCCAGAGCTGGAACGTCCGACATCTGGATGGAGGGAGATCAACTTCATAGCTAAATGCTGCAGCTTTACCCTTCATCTTCATCCATCATCTTCATCTATCACTTTCTCACTATCACATCACAGTAAAGTTCCAATTTTTCAAAATTGAATTTTGAATGGTTTCCATGCTGATTCACATTAATCTAAAATCAACACCTTTCATCATCACATCAAATTCCACTGAATAGTCTGACTTTTTAAATAGAAGATAATGCAAGGGTTTTTTCTTTTTTTTTTCCTAATTTGATGTCAATTCGTTGAAATAATCTAATGGGAAAACAAAGGTTCTCGCTGAAAACATCACAAACAGTTTTTTCCTTCCCAGCCGCTAGAGGGGATTGTCAGGCAGATGGCAAGCTGAACCCCAGCAGGGTAATAAAACATAAATGCTGTTTTTACACCAAACATTTTTTAAATGCAGGTCCACCCACTGAAACAGGCAGATTAAAAACTGAAAAAAACTTTAGAAGTCAGTCCCACAAAGCAGAACATGTTAACAGATTGTTATGAAAAGAGAAATGTATCAATCTCTTTTTGCTACCACTATATGAGCTGCTATGGGGGTTAAATGAGAGTTTCTGTAAATAAATGTGAGCTGTGCCCACTCTTCTAGCCTCAAATATGTTATCCAAAAAGAGATTTAGCATGTGCACCTAGGTGCTGTGTTCTCATCAGTGCCATGCCAAGTCGATAAATACCCACAACTTCTGAGAGTCATTTGATGTGGCACTGGATGCCTATTAAACACTTTCCCATTGCACCCAAAAGCCAGATGTTAGGTGGTGTTGTATTTCTTTAAACAACATGAAAGACATTCAATGTGTGACTAATCGGAAGATAAAATTAATGTTTAATACTAATATGGTTTAAAGGGACACACCACCATTTGGGCTAATGTGCTCAGCATGAATAACTGAATCGGATTATACCATTAGCACCTAATGCTAATGGCTAATAGTCTAATCCGACTCTATTACCGAGGATTCATGCTAGCATATTTGCCCAAATGGTGGTGTGTCCCTTTAAAGACAAATCAAGCAGTATTCCTCAAAAATTAATACAAATATTACTATAATAATGAACCAATGTTGTTCCTTTTGGCTTTGCATTTTTTTCCTCAAATGAAATCTAAAACAGCAGATGTGTGCTGTAGCAGGAAAAGGTTTAGAAAGCACACTTAACTTTGATTCAATGTCATACTTTATGGGTTTGTGGAAAAAAAAACTGTTTGTGAGTTTGTGATGACAGACAAGCTACATCTTCAACCACCACTCATTTATCGTACTGACCCTAAAATAGTTATTTGACACAACAACTTTCTACATAGAAAGTTCTGAACTGATGAAAAAAAAAAATTATTATTTGACAATGTTGGTTGAAAACAAGCCCGGGAGATGTTCTTACCAGATGGACGTATGGGACAAAGTAGCCTAACACAGCTGTAGCTACTCCAAATGCCCACACTCGGTATGTAACAATGTGAAACACGCGCAGGTTGAAGTACTTCCTAACCCTGGCGATGGCCCTGTTCCACTTGCTCCCACCTTGAGCAGTAGCCTGGGTTTGGGATTCAGCATGGCTAGGCCCCATGCCTGGCGGGCCCATGCCTCCCCCAGCTGGGAGCAAAGGTTTGAATGTTAACGCCAGCAAGGCCTGGACCAGCATGAAAAGGCTGAGAATTTGGAAGGTTCTGCTGAGGCCCAGAGGTTCAACCACTTTATTAAGAAAAACAGGTAGGCCCATGGAGAAGAGGCTGGCCCCCGCTGTCACCACACCGTTGGCCAGGCCAAGGCGCTGGCGGAAGTAGTGACCGAGGATGACCAATGTGGGCTGGAAGGCAAAGGAAGAGCCGCAGCCAAACAGTATTCCATATGTGAAGTAACGAAGGATCAAGGAGCTGCAAAAGAAAAGAATAAGAAATTTGAGAATAAAGTGGAAAGAAAGACTATTTCTTATTGCTTAGTTGCATCATTATAGCTTTCACAACAGGAAATAATTATGAAGATGATTAAACTAATACATAAAATATGTGCTAAACTGAAACGAGGCCATTTTTCAATCAGTTATGTTATTTTTCTTATTTAGCTTCTTTTTGTTTTGCTCCTTTTCATTTCAAATAACTTTAAGGGGCCACAGAGGAGTGATTCACCATCTAAATAACTCAATCCTCAAAACGGTCATGGACATTTGAGCAAACGCTGAAGAATATATAGTCATTTCCTACACAGCAACCTTTTTGCATCAGATAATTATTTGAGTTGTCACCATTGTCTTAACCAAAGTACATTTGTTTTGCCTCATATTCTCACATATACTGTGGTTGCGTGATGCGTTCTGCTGCCGATCAACTGAGTCTGTCAGGAGTTGAGTCAGACTTGCTGGATAGCCAACTGATGGGCAATACTTCTGCAAAGATTTGAAAGGTATGTAATATGTCATGTGTTTAATTTTCCAGTCTTTTTACACATTCTGTCTTGTAGTAGTCCTCTTAGAAGTTGTTTTAGGATTAGAATGGCGGAAGTGCCAGTCACAGCTGATCAGTAGTAGGCTACATTGCCCCTCACCCTGCATGCCATGATGCGCATCAACATTAAGAAAATAATGGTTAAGTAGTTAATTACTATCTGATGCAAAAGTGCACAGTGTAAAAATCAACAGTTTTTTAGGTTTGTATTGTTTTGGACAGAGAAAATTTGCTCTTCTGTGGCTGTGTCTTCAATAGTTGTTAGTTAGGCTTAACAAACAGAACTTCCTTCTGATTCTAAAACTGAAGGTGAACAATCTACTACACATAAGATATTGACCGCTCATCAAGTACCTCATAAAAATCACCCTCCTAAAAACAGAAAGGACTCTTTAAAATATGTAGATGGGTCTTTTTGAGACTCAGCAGTCAAAAAAAGAGGTTTGTTTTATTCAGTTTATTTAATTTTTGTAGTTCCTGGTGGAGTGGCACAATCACAGCTCAACTGCAAGCCTTAAGAGTGGTGACCACATCTCTGCAACCTACTCATCCTACTCAGTTTATTTATGGTGCATAATTTTTTAATCTTTTTAACAATGATAGGACTGCAAATATATGGAACTGACTTCAAGATTTAAGTTTTGACATAATGCTGAGGCTTTCCAAATATACGTAGCAGATGCTGATGCTGAATTTGCATATTAGTGTATACACATAAACCGTGTCTGACAATTTTAGCTGCAGTGACGTGGCTATCAAGTGTGTCTTACTTTGCAAATGATGTACTGAGCAGCCCTATAAAAGCCAATGCTGCCCCACTCACAGCCGTCTTCCTACAGCCAAAGTGGTCAGTGAACATGCTGACCACAGGAGAGCAGAAGAAGATCATGCCCATGGCCAAGGCCCCGACCCAGGCTGAATAAAGCAGAGGAGAGAATCATCATAAGAAATATGTGGAAACTGCATGTGTTTTGGCAATCACCTAAAGTAAATAGGACACTATTTGTACACAGAGCAAAGATCAGAGTCCCTGTAACATGAAATGCCCCTGTGTGATGTCCATTAACATATAATATACACTACATTCACTCGCAGCCATGGTACTCAGTAGAACTGACTTAAAACAATCACAAGAAATGGTGTTTGAGTACAACAGGCCAACACAGTTTTGTTAATAAGCCCCCTCATACATCTCAGCAGCTTTATAAATAGCCATACAACTCTGTGTATTGTATCTCATTTGAAATTGAAAATTCATGTTTAATATAATTTTAGGGCAGACAAGGAAATGAAAAGGCATCCCTAAATTACTTTATACATATGTCTCTGATATGTATGTAAATCTTCGGCCAAAGTTTTTACAGTTTCAAGGTGCTTGGACATGTGCCACAATCGAAGCACAAGTCAAAGGGAAACCAATGCTCCATGATGAATCATACACTTTAACTGCTTTGTAGGCATTGCTTATCTCAAAACATAAATATCTCCATGTCACACAAACATTCCATTTACAGAAATGTTTAAAAGCTACAGGTTTCTGCATGCTCTACACTAGTTTCTTTGGAAACTTGCTTTTTGTGTGTTTTCACTCACCAAGGTTTTTGCAATATTCAGTATGAATGAATGTTAGTCAGATTTGTATTGTATCTTCACTTACACAATGTAGATCAAGCACAGTCTATATGGTTTCTCACAGTGATTAGGCACATCAAAGTGATTCTGGCCTGCTGTGAAGCATTGAGGCCAGCATTAAAGCATAACAAGCCAAAATGCTCCGACAGACACTGCGTACCCTGTAGAGCAAACAAACACATGCCTGGATCGAGTCTCCAAGGGAGCAAAGGTAGTTGTGGTGTCTGAGCTGTGGGTCACACACACTAATCCTACTGCTGAATGGGACTGAAACCCGAAAGACAGGTTAATAGAGTCATTTGACTACTTAGACACACATTACACAAAACACACGCACACACTTTGAGTGACACATGAGTTCAACAGTTCTGTACATTCACTGCTGCGGAACTTGACTTGACATTCTGCAGGATGCATGCAGATCAGCTGGTACTTCACACAAACTAGAAATTCCAACTTTAAATGCTAAAAGTTGGCATTCTTTTTATTTCTCTGAAAGACCAGGTGAATTTTTGTTTTATTTTGATAAAGTGATTAACTTCCATCACTTTATTTGCTGACAATATTTTTCCTGCAAAAAAATTAAATTGTTAAGGCTAAAAATGCTTTTTTGCTAACACCTCAGTCCACAGATTGTCTTTAGAGTTGAGTCTGGCCTTTTACAGATACTATTCTCTGCCATGCATTTCTCTACCACTTTGGTTCTATGTTTTGGGTCATTAAGGCCAAGAATTTCTGCAATGTTACCCAATGTTTAACCTACCAGGTTAAACAATACTACCCAATGTTTAACCTACCAGGTTAAACAATACTACTCAATGTTTAACCTACCAGGTTAAACATTGGGTAGTATTGGGT
>JAPMNP010676001.1:0-17264 GCA_029874935.1 Atherina boyeri | reverse complement strand
ATCTATCTATCTATCTATATCTATCTATCTCAGTAACTCAACTACCTATCTATATTGACTGCCAGCTAGCTAGCAAGCTAGCTATAAAGCTGGCTAGCTTTGGTTGTTTACTGACTTCCTATTTCAGATCCCCACTTCCACAGACACATTAAAGTTATTTTCCTTTTTTTCCTAAACATTCTGTTGTTTTTTTTTTGTCTCACTTATGGTAAATCAGCCAGTTGTTGTCTCAAAATCTGTCAAAACTCTCTTTAAAGTCTTGTTGTGGGTCATCTTCTGTTATTCATTACAACTCAATTTGACCAAATGGTCTGTGTTT
This sequence comes from Atherina boyeri, assembly GCA_029874935.1. Taxonomy (NCBI): domain Eukaryota; kingdom Metazoa; phylum Chordata; class Actinopteri; order Atheriniformes; family Atherinidae; genus Atherina; species Atherina boyeri. The sequence goes on along the minus strand of JAPMNP010676001.1, from coordinate 16,945 downwards.
AGTGGCCTGTGGTTGCCTTAAGACCTTTCGCCTACCCATTCCATAGACAAGTCGCATGATCTTAGGACACCAAAATAGTGAAAACTTGCATTGACCAACTTGCTGTTTTAATGGGCAAAACTGAGCTTTTTCTGCTTACTGCACATTAAGTGCTGTTTTTCTATGCTATAACACAACCTTGCTGTCAAATAATTTCATAGTAGGCTCCAGCACATGTAAGCATAAAAGTGAGCCAACAGACGATGGTACAGCACAAGCCCTCAGAATCAGTTCATACAATTAGGACTCCATTTACAGCCCTGATTATTTCAGTTGATGTGCCCCACTCCTGAAAAAAATCACAGGTTGAAACAGGTTTGTGACCATAATGCTGTACAGTAGGCTATACGTTATGTCCCTGTGGGTAATCACCTATCATGGGACATGTAGGCGCCTGCTATTCTCACACACAATTACTCACATTCTTGTGAAACCTCTACAGATGTCCAATAAAAAAAATCCCTAACCACAAGTTCCTTAAACGTTATTGACAAGATGAGAAGAACAAATCCACATACATTTATGGTCATTTGAAGCCAATAGAAAACTGCTGTAGAAAGCATCAAATGGGTATTTCCTGTTTTTATTCAAGATGTAGGCCTATTAGATGACTCAGAATAAAGGTGAGAAGATGGCTGTGAACTGGTTTACCTACTGTAAGCTCTGTCTTTATATGGCAATAACAAGTTAGTGCTTGATAGCATTATAGTGCAAGCTTGAAAAGATTAGGGATTAGAATAGAGCATCAAGAAAGGCAGAGAATGATTGAAAGCCTAGAGTTATTTATATAAGGGAGCGAGAGGTAAAAGCATTAGCAGGAATAGTGAGCAGAGGAAGAGGGGTTAGGAGTATGGCTGTATTTAAATTATAAGGCTTGAGTCAGTTGTTCCTCTTGTCTGTGCCAGTGGAAAAAACGGAATGGCTCATGAGTGGCTGAATCTCAGTTTACCTTCATTTCTTGGCGTCTCTGACCTAGTTAGCACTCACACCAACGCCATGCGATATGTTTTCTGCTTTTTTGTCTCCATCACCCAACATATGAAATAAGACAACGCTATACCTGCTGGGAAACTTTGTAAACTGATACCTTCCTAAGGCAAAGGTCCATTAGATGTTACATTTATGCATCATTTGGAAGAACTTGAGTTGAATACTTCTCTCTGATTCCATGTTACACTCATCAGCAATGATTTGAAGGGAATATGACGTACCCTAAACTTTTTTAATATCTTATGACAAATATAATCAGAAATATAGGGGTGATAGAACTGGGGGTTCAGTTGTATCACTGAAAGTAAACTTAATTCATTACAGCACTGAGGTGCTTGATACTGCTTTAGAATATGACTTGTGTAAACTTTACTATTACTTATTATCATTGATGGTGGAAATCAATGCATTGCCAAGTTGCAAAAAATACTGTTTGATAGCTTAGTTGCACTCTTTAAGGAAACCCTTAATTTGATGAAGACTATTTTTTAAATCATGTAGATTTTTGCTGATAAAGCATGACCTTATTAAGTGTTTATACACAGTAAAAGGGTCATTTAAGACTTGACTGGATTGGCTGCATGCACAGCCTCACAAAATACCACATAACAACAGCCCAGTGTTACTGGCAGACAAATGAAGATACTCTGTGCGTATGAATAATTTACAGGTAAATTTGACGCCTAATTTAGAAAAGTTGCTAAAAAGAAAATTACAGCTATAGGCGGGGTTTCACATGGTTATCTTAAACTGAGCAGAGGGAATAGTAGTCATGAACAAGAAACAAAGTCTTGATGAAGAAAGAAACAGATCTAGCTACAGCCAGAGCAAGAGAAGTACATCAACGTTAATTTTTTTTTTTAAACAAAAAAACCCTATAAAACAACCATTGCTTATTGACCATCTGATTAGCTCATCTTCCATTATGAACATGAGTTAACAAAAGTTAAGATTTCAAGGTTCCTGGTAGAAAAATATCAACTGAAATATCAACTGTTGTAGCCCCTGAAGTCAGATTTTCTGTTGTAACCTTAAAATTAAACATGGCTGCCGCTAGCATAGCGGTGATAGCTGTAATGATAAACTGTTAGCACACTTGCCAGTTTGTATCTCATTCTGTCACACACATAATAGGCTAATCTGCAATTTATATCAATGAAAATATTTCTTCTGTGTGCAAAAGGCTATAGGCTACTATAGGGTGGACAGGTAGATTTGTCAACAAAAATTTGAACGTGGACAAACCCACAATGTTCCTAAAATTTCAGAAAGTACAGCTTCGCAAAGCCTTAAATATCTGATGAATTGATCAATTAAACAGAGTTCCTCTAAAGGATTCAGCAGGAGAAACCTCTTGCAGTAGAAAGGCAGTGTTACTCTCTTCAAAGAGTCCGAGGGGGGCATTCTTTAGTTTAATGAGCGAAAACTGTGCTAAAGTCCATTTCTTCAAAGTGTAAAATGACTGGTTTAGAAGGTGTTCCAAGCATTTAGTCAGATTCTGTTTTGGCACATCTGGAATTTACCCTCAGTCTAATCTAAACGGCTGAGCATCAGAAATCCACGACCGTAGGAATAATTTTTTAGAATCAAAATCATGGGGAAAAAAAGCATTTTAAACATATGTACTTCTGCACTCCTTAGCCTGAGGGCAGAGATTTCTTTTTCTCTTTGATGTTAACTATAATACCAAGGTGAACTATTTTCCTACAAATCTAGCAAAGATAAGTCTATCTTGAAGTTAATCAGTTTCCCATTAAGGCAGATCCAGCAGATTGTGTTAACATTTCATAAATGAGAGCCCCTGACTGTCAAGTCAGCATGCGGCAGCACTTGAGCCACACTTTTCTTTGATGCTACGTCACCAGAACTTCAGTTAAGATAAAAAAATGAATTGAACCCACATGTGTTTTGACCAGAGCTGCAACCTGGCAATGGGATTGTGAAACATGTGTCTACAAAGGGTCAAAGGAAATCTCTGAAATTTTTGTAGCCAGATATGGAGCGTTCCTGTTGCAGGAGTTGCTGTCATTGCTGCCCACTTCCTTCACTCATAAGGTCCACCTAAGCATTTTAGTTAAGCTTAGACAGGTNAGTTTAAAAAAAAAAAAAAAAAAGAGTGAATCAAAACAGATGTTGGAGGGCGACTTCAGGAGAAGCTGTTTAATTTTCTGAGAAATGTGGAAGTGATTTATCTTGGTTGGGCTTCTCTTTTCACTTTCATGAGTGGGATTAGTCTGTCAGAGTGAAATCCGAGAGGGACGTTCTGATGTTAAGCATCATTGATCAACCACAAAATTCCCCTGTAACAGCATTTATGTCACTTAGTTGCTATTTTGTCTTTGCTTTTCCCATCAACTAACTTCCAGTTTAGACTACTTTGTCCTAACACAGACAGGTCTATCTTATGATCACAGGTTTCATATGGTGAAGGAGCCATGAAGCCATAATTAAAGATTATCCTCTTTCTGCATCAACTCTGACTAGTGTGTCACACAGGAGCACCTTACGCATACCCTGTATCAAAGACAACATATTCACTTCTAATCTGATGTGTCTTACAAAAAAAAAAAAACCTCCATTGAGTGTCATCATCCTACTGAGGTTATACAGAGCTGTAATGGTGTTAGAGATGCTATCCTTCAGCTGTTTAAACCAAAGCTGACCTAAATTGTTCTGTTTTCTCATTTTGTTTACAGACATTCATCACTGTGTCTGTGTTCACCGTGGGAGGGCAGCTGCCTCCGGCCTCTTGTAAACCGTCTGACTTATCCACCTCGTCTGGCTTGACTCACACGCCAGCAACTTGTGGTCAGTGACTAAGGTCTTCTCTGGCTCTTTCGTGCATCATGTGTCTACCCAGAACAACACAGAATCTAGTAAATGTCAATTAAAGCTACTTTTATGACAAGTAGTGAATTCTGTGTTTTTGATGGAAATGTCTCACATCGTGACCTCTTTGGCAAATTACAATCTAATACTGATCTTACATTAAAAGTCTTTTCTTTTCCAATGTTTTTTAAGCAGTTGTTGTGACCAAGAAACTTTTAGGGAAGATGGGAGAGAAAATCTAACATGTAGCAAGGCACCCAGGTTTTACTTCAGTAAATCATCTACAACATTGCAAAAGACAGAATATGCAGTGTCAACAAAGTTTCAATCACTGTTGATACTGAGCGCTTCATGCCCATTTTTTTGTGAAGACAGACTATCTTCCTGGCCTGATGTCTGCAAAGTCTTTGCAGGCAGATGAAACCCATTACCCCCACCCCCTCTTAATACCACCACTACTCCCTTTTTTTTCTAGGAACAAAACATCTCAGCTGAGGTTTCTTAACTGTGCATTGCCCCTGCATGGCTGGATTCCTCCGTCCTATTTCTCAAACTATAGAAGCAGAGCCATGATATCTTTTTAAAAAAAGAAAAAAAAAGGGAAAAACAAATTTAAGGATTTGTAGAAGACAGAAGAAAACATGAAGGGAACCCTTTGCTGCTTGCAGAGAAAAAAACAACTTTCAGAGAACTTTTAAACTTAAAACTAAGTTTCTGTGTTGTCATGATGAGAGACTAAACATCAATATATAGTGTTTAAAGTATATGCCTTTCCCCCCGTGTTACTGACCTCAGCTTGCAGTACGTTTGCAGTGACGGAGTTGAGGCAAAAGCAGCAGAGACCGCAGGCCAGGCTGAGCAGCTGCGGCAGCATTCTGGTATCTGCAAACCACCTCCCCAGAAAAAGTTCAGCAAACTAACTCTCGGCGCAGATCCGTATTCTCTGTTAACGTTTGACGAAAACAAAAAAAAGGCAAAGAAATAATCTAAAAAAAAAACTAAAGAGAACTAGACTGCTTTACTTTTTCCCGTCTCCACATGGAAACTTTTGACGCACCGATCACTGTGTCCGCACAAAAGCGACTCCACTTGAGTGAAGGCTGAATAACAATAACAATATTTTTTAAAAAGAAATACAGCTCACAAAGCAAAAACATAGGACTGGAACTTCATATTTTAGCTTCCGTGACCCTTGGTTGGATTGTGTGCAGCGTTTGAGGACGTGGTGAGGTGAGAGGAGACAGAGAGACAGATTTTCCTGAAGGTCCTCCTCCAGATGTGCCCACGTCATTTTACTAAGTTTAGGCCCTACAGCTTTGATGGTTATTCAAGTGACTGTAGGGATACTAAGCATGAAATATTTTACAGTTCGGTGTTAGTTTTGATATGTAGCCTTATTTGGAGATCTGACTATTCAATTTTTATGTGTTGAAAAACAAACAAACAAACAAACAAACAAACAAACAAACAAACAAACAACAAAGGGCCCATGGGCACTGAAGGACTCTCACTGGCACCAAAGATGAAGCCAACCACTGAAAAGTAAAAAAAAAATAAAAAAATTACCACAAATTATACTGATAAGATTCGAATTTTTTGTGTCTCCACTTACTATCTGTAGGTTCTTGACATTAATTGCTTTTTTTCCTAATTTTTTTCAGTAATTTCTCATTTGTCTTTTTGTGATCAGTTTGCATATGTTTGTGAGTGTTTTGTGTTTCATATTGATCATGTGAGAAATTTAAAACAGACAAACAAACGAAAACCGACAGAAAGATATGATTTCAAAACATGCAATGAGTCATTCATTTCTGTCATAAATATAGAAATATGTAGGCCTTGTGCTATCAATAAATAGGTTCCATGACATCATTGTGGAAGTGGTTGTTTGCACTGGTGACATATAAGCAGTCTATACTATATAAGGTGTTCTAAGAAGCGGAAGTTAAAAAATGCTTGACTGATATTGAATTTCGATAAATGAGAAAAACCCATTTTACATATTCATTAATTTATTTAACTTCTAACTTCTCCTGAATTTCAACTTTTTGAAATTATTCACTGGAATATAAAACTTTACAAAATTATACCATTCTTAGGTTTATTTGAGGCCTTATATCTCTGTTGTTATTTTGTGTCTGTCTCTGGTCATTTAACAGCTTTTGTGTGTGTGTCTTTTTAGGGACACATATTCTAACTCAAGAGTAAAACCAATTGACTGTTTGAGTCCCCAGGATTGTGCTCAATGGGCTAATTCTGTAATGTGTCTATTTAATCAACTGGAGTAGAAGTAAAGAAGTAACATCATTTTTTGTCCTCGAGCAAAGTTAGGATTCAATACAGAAATGGACAATGTTTCATAATGTTTAATACATACAATATTTTATTGTTAAATGTCATCATGAATAAAGATGCTGTAAACAAAAAGTAAACAATCCAAAAGAGTTACATCACTGACATGTATTATTGCACGACGTACATGACCAGATCAAATAAGATATCATTTTTCACTGACATTAACATTTGTGTTGCACATTAGGACCTGGGTAGTAGTTTTCATGAATTTGCTTCATTTGGATGTTGGATCTTATGAGTGCAGATTCACATGTTGAACATAGTTTGACACATTCAGCACTGAGTTTAAAACATGAGAATACAAAATTGGTTTTGTTGAATCACAGCTAATTTAAAAGACAGTCCAGTGTGAACTATACGTCTTCAGCTTGCAATGAAGTCTTCAATGTATTAACAATGTGGGCAGGTCTCAAAAGGTTATGATGGGGGAATCAAGCAGGGGCACTGGCCTATAAGGTTGGCACATGTAAATGACCCCTATTAAAAACAAGGATTTAGATTTTAGGATATAATGAGTCGAGTTGTACGACTCCAGTGGCCATCTCCTGAAATAAACACTCATTTATATAGATTTAATCAGTAGTTGTTTACTGAGGGTCCTGCTTTGTATGACTTTAGTCACTGCTCCAGAAACACTTATACTTCATTTATAACAAGAAAAACGTTGTTTGAAAAAAATCTGTACTTTTATCAGTGATTCTTCAACATTTTTGGTTATTTTAACTTAAGTCAGCTCATCTGGTGGTTTAATTTTTTTACATCCTCTTCATTAAATGTAAACAGTTTGAGGAGACAAATAGTTGGCAGTTTATGAAATGATGTTATATGAATGCTGCATTATCGTTAAGAACATAATAGTTTTGCCGTAACACAATATATAAAAATATTATATGTTGCATTATGGATTCACTTGCAGTTGGGCATTTGGTGTTTACCCAGGCAAAGGTCAGTTTATACTTAATGTTTGTTTAAATTTGATTGTACTTGTGACACCTGGGTGAGCATGTTTTAGACGTACCCCCTCCCAAACTATCTCTGGCCTTGCCCTTGCTAGTAGCCTAATGTCTTGAAAGGGAAATATCTTGATAATCATAAACTTAATGTTGATGGAAAAGGGGGAAACATTAAACTGTAAAACTATGTTATGTTGAAAAAAAGGTTTCCCACAGAAAGTTAGAGCGAGGGCCTTGAAAATATCACATGAGATGCAGAATAATGCCAGCCTAATTAGCTTATAATGATGTGATCATTATTATAATGTGTAATGTGTGATAATGGAAGCATGTGGACATTATAAAATGTAGGAGGAGTGAGAAGAAGAGCCAATAAAGGAGAAACGACAAATGTAGCCTACTTGAGTAAATGCATTTGAGGCGCCATTTTTATGAATTAAACAATACTGTTTTATACTTATGCCAACCAGCACTGACACCTTGTGTTAAAAAAATGAACATTTTACCCTTTACATTTCAGCTAATTAACCGCTGCCACTTATTCAAACAACAATATCGCTGTGCTTTTTCCAGAATAACATTAATCATTAACAGTTGATTAAAACTCAAATAAATGTAGGCCTATACTTTTTATGAATGACAAAAAACTGCTCATCTGTGCGCGTCACTAGCCCCGCCCCTACTGTCATGAGCTGCAATATGCGGAAGTAGCTCAGAACTTGTCAACAAGAAAGGCCGACTGACATGGTAACGTATTTGCTTTTTTAAATTATTTTAGTACCTCATTGTCACTTTTGGCCCACATACCGTAATTTATCTAGGTCCCAAGATATGCAATGTTGTAACAAGAAGCGTTTTCTTTTTGTGTGGCGACCCAGAAAAGCGAGTAAGTGAGCAACTGAAGAGAGGATGCTAGCTGTTAGCAGCTAGCGCGTTGTTAAAGCTCTTGTGACTTAGGAAGGCGAGTAGCTGCTCCCTCCAGCTTGAAACTGTGTCGTTGTCTAATCTCAGGACAAGATTTGAATATGTAGCCACCAGTTTAAGGTATTAAACAACAACGACTTGATATTACGTTATTTTATTTAACTTGAAATAAGTGAAAGCGATTCATTTGGCTTAATTTTTGAGGATTTTGTCTCGGAAATGGGAGCGTTTTTGCCGTCGTTGTTTAGAAGATTATGGGAAGGAAATTGCTGTGTTGTGTTAACAGGACGAAAATAAATTCCTTATTCAGTGAGCCTCCCAAAGCATTGTCTTGTATTTTCCTGATCTGGCACACCACAGTGAAATATGGGCTGGTTTAACGGTGATTTTATTCAGTTATTCTGAGGAGCAGACGATTTGTTCAGGTTCCCATTTAGAATATAGTTACATTGTCAGAAAATGGTTGAAACCGAGTCTACAGTTAGTTAGAAGTAGAAATCTATCAAATTGGACTAGATTGCAAAGCTATATGGCAAGAAAGACTGATGTAACACAATCGGTATTATTACTATAAGAAGGATTTCCCAGTGTAAATGAGTACGACCCAAACAATGTATTTCCCCCCTTTTTTTTCTTCTTCTAATTTTGTATAATTAAGGGGNAAGCGAAAGGAAAATACCTGCCATAGATTTTGAAGTTCAAATTAATCATTTAGTAAGAAACTTTTATTTTTAAGAGTTATTAGAACTTAACCTATTTCATTTTGGCATTGATGAGATAATATGAGAAACTATCAGCTCATATGCAGAACTATAAAAACTAGCAAACATTGTAATGACTTGCTTTCATCAAATGTTTGATGCATGTGTTTGTTTGTTGGCTGTCAGGTGGAGTTCATACTGGGGTTGAGAAGAACCACAGTCAGCTTTAACAGGGTTTTGACTTGTATTTTCTTCTTTTGCTTTGCAGGCGAAGTCTTCCTGAACGAAGCCTCCGGAAATGGAGCTTATCTGACATCTATTAGATATATATATAAATTTTAAACCTCTGAAGTCTTCTTGTTTTTAATTCATTTTAAATATTTTAGAGGAGGAGCATTATCACAATGACAGTCAGTCACAAACTATGCGCACTCCTAGTTTTTTCCATAACAGGTGGGTTACTACACACACTGTGGATTTGTTCTAGTTGCTTGTTTTTAAATGTTTATCAGCCAAAGGTCAAGTTTGCACGTTTCATGTCATACAACATTTATGATCTCTATCTGCTGTTTGAAAAACACCCTCCTGACTGTTAATTTTTTTTTTTTTTTTTTGCTCTGTAGCATGCAGCCATTTTGAGCCTGTCCTATGCTTTGGTAAGAATTGTTCTTAATTGGCAGAAAATCAAATCATCAGCAGGTGTCATGATATGGTTCTTCCTGTTTAATATCTTACTGCCTTATTGTAATGATTATCACAATAAATGTATCTTGATACATGTATATGAGGGAGATCTTTATTAGAATTGAACAAAATGATTGTTGCTGGTTACTTTTCTGTCCATTCTCACAGAATCAAAAGTATATTTCTACACAAATTATACATTTATTCATGTTTTTGTTTATTACTCTATGTTTTTTTTGTTTCTTAGCCCACTGTGGGCATTCATCTCAGGTCATAGACAGTAAAGTGGGAGAGATCAGGAGTTCTGCTTACCACAGCTGGTCCTACCGCTTTGGCTCCACTTATGACTGTTGGGTCATCAAAGGTTCAGACAAAGAACCCATCGTTCTCAGGTACAGATTCTGAGGGGATTCACTTTGCAGAGTATTGATGTTAAAGCTCACAGCAGAGGCATAATTTCCTCATAGTTACTTGCTGCATATCAGCTGGGACTATAAGTCAGTACAAATGTGAATGGAATATATTTGGAAAGTTATAGCTTCTTTGTTTTGTTGATTTTTTTTCTGATGGATTTCAGTCACACAGATCCACAACGTTAAAAATCCTTCATTTGTTTCACACTTGTTTTTTTAAAAAAAAAAAAAAATTTTAGTTGAATGAAGATTTATCTGTTCACTGACATACTCTTTTTTTCATATTACAAATCCTCCTCAGCTTCTCTCAATTCTCAGTGCGGTGTAAAAAGGAATGGGTGTCTATAAAATCATCAGCTGGCGGTGAGCCAGTTGTTCTTTGTGGCTCCAAGTTGCCACAGCCATTGGAGTTCCCAGGGGGAAATGTTACAGTGGTACACCATTTTCTCCCACACCTTTTCCCAGTGTCATTGTTTTTGCTGAACTATGCCAGAGGTAAGATAATGATGATGATGATAATGTAGCATCCACTTTCTCCATTTCTTACATCATTTTTGTTACAAGTTCCAGCTCTTATTATTGAAACAATTCTGTTAAAGGTTTCATTTTCATCCACTCTTGTTTACTATTATCCAGACTCAGGCGACTGCCCACAGACCTCTTTTAAATGCCTCGTAGGTCGGTGCCTCCCCCTCTCCTGGCACTGTAACGGGCAGGTAGAGTGTCTCGGTGATGGCATCGGCACGGATGAGCTGGACTGTGATGACGAAATTGACTACATCCACCCAGAAACTGAAACTGTGCCGTATTCAGATATGAACATGGATTGGGACTTGAAGAGACATGAAGCTACAGAGAAAACTCCGAGCTCTGTTAAACCAACTGAGGGGTACACTTATGGTGATCTGTGGTTCCCGGAGAAGGACCAGGACCAGGACCAGGCAGATCGAGAGCAGCCTGTGACTCAAAAGGAGCTTCTTGTGACACCCACTCCCATTGAGTGGCCTTGCGGGGGGCTTCTTCAGACCTTTTATGGGACCTTCTCCCCTCCATCCTCTCATGGTCTCAGGCTATTCTGTGTTTGGACTCTTGACCCTCAGGACTCCAGGCCGCTGAGATTGGACCTGCAGCAACTGGTGCTGGGGTCAGGGGATAGGCTCACTGTCTACAACAGAGAGGAGGGCAAAGGAGACATTATCAAAAATGTGAGTATAGTCAACCAAATTTTTTAAAACTCACTGCTAAAAAAGCTAACAAATCCTTTCGGTGACACCATGCCTCCTGTCTGCCTTTGACAGATCACCAGTGCATCCAATTACAAGTCAGTCCAAGTTGAGTCGCACACTGGTGTGCTGTCACTAGCCTATGAGAGACCTCCTGGCTCGATGGGGAGTGGTTTTAAGGCTACATTCCACGTTGGCACCTACTGTCCTCCATGGGAAGGTCGGTGTGGAGGAGCAGCAGGAGGTTGCTTTACCCAGGAGCAGCGCTGCGATGGAAAATGGGACTGTCCTGAGACTGGAAAGGATGAGCAAGGTTGCAGGGGCTGCAGCCAGAACCAGTTTGCATGTGGAATGGCCGCACAGAGAGCAATGGTGTCCAACCACTTTGCTGGCAGGCCTCTGTGTTACCAGGTAACAGAGAGATGCAACTACCAACTGGAGTGTGCTGATGGGAGTGATGAGAGGGACTGTACTGTGTGCCAGCCAGGAACCTTTCATTGTGACAGTGACAGGTTAGTGTGCACATTATGGGTGTTGCTACATACCACAATGTTAAGAGTTAGTAAAACAGGGTTTTGTTTTAGTAGTCATTGTAATATTTGCAAATGTTAGAGATTTTATTCTTTATCGGTTCATCTAGTTGTTTTCTTTTTCTTTAAGACTTTATGAAGTTTAATTTTTCTTGTCTAATATCCTTTAGCACAGTTGTGGGAGCGCTTTGTCCACATTTGTATATCTGCATTTTCTGTGTAAGTCTTTTGCTAAAAAAGAGAAAAAATGCACAATAAACTGAAAATTAATTTTTCTTACAACTTTATCACCTACCATTTAGTAGTGAAATACATGGTTTTGTGAAAATGTTTGGCAACTGTGATTGTGTAAGTAAAGTATCAGATATAGGTGTGTCTTAAGTGTTAAAGAATGTGGCCTTAACTTTGTTTACTTTGTGGGAACACAGTTGCCTTTGGTGACAGATCCATAAGGGTTTTAATGATAACTCGTGGAAATGGAAGTTTGAATTTGTAGGTAGGCAAGGCAAGTTTATTTGTATAGCACAATTCATGTTACAAAATAATTCAAAGTGCTTTACATAAAACATTAAAGCATTACAGTGGGGTGCAGAAGAAGCATTAAAAAGTAAGAGAATAAAAAGCATAATTTAAAATTACAGGTACAATGAGCTCTGTGTGCATGCATGTTTCATCTATAAAGATTTAGGGATATTTTCTACACACTATAGTTACATAATGCATTATTTTGTGATAGTGTCATTTTAAAGTGACTAAATCTTATTTTCATCATGATTGTGTCAAGTAACCCAGTGTTTTGAAATGTATCTAACAACCTGACTGTTTTAAGATGTTGCTCTAAACAAAATTCTAAATAAAGAAAACATCAGATTATGTCAAATTAGTAGAAAATACTGTAGGTCTTGAACTTAAACAAAACACAATAACTATATCAACTCTTGTCTATTACTGTGACAGTATCATCTAGTTTCATGGTTTCTCTTTTGCCTCATAACATAGGGCCATGTGTCTATATTTTCATCTGAGGTGGAATCTCACTCGTGTTACACCTGCATACTCCAATAACAGACGGCTCATTGTTTCCTTGGCAGGTGTGTGTTAGAGAGCTGGCGCTGTGACGGTCAAATGGATTGTAAAGACGGCACCGATGAGCTCAACTGCACCGTCATGCTGCCCCGAAAGGTCATCACAGCGGCAACAGTGGGCAGCCTTGTCTGTGGACTGTTGCTGGTCATCGCCATGGGCTGCACATGTAAACTGTACTCGCTCAGGACCAGAGAGTATAGGTAACTCTTACTGTGTCATTTGAGGTGGGGCAAGAAAGCATTTCTGCTTCAAAGACAAGATTCCTTTGAATCAGCATAATAAGGCTTTGCTGTAGCATTCAAGAGCCTGAATTTGTGCTGATAGTCTTAGGTAGTGAGTCAGCAGATGCACACTTTGTTTTGTTTTTTTAACTGTTGGTATCAGTTGTTGCCAGGACTACGTGCCAGAAACTTACACAGTACTGTCAGTACATGCTGCAGTCCATTTTTTCTGACAAAAACAAGTGATGTTCCAATATGCATCTCGTCTCAGCTAAGTGAGTTATGTTGAGTGTACTCATAAAAAAGTACATCATCTTTATTAAGTGACAACGGGTAATGTGTACTAATGTGTCATGTATCTGTGGAAATGGGATTTAACAGTTAAGTTTTGTTTGCTGTGTACATAGCATGCTAGCATTAGCGGATGTTACTAACTTTACATCGTTGCTGCTTGCATCTATAATTGTTTTGTCTTTTGTTTTTTTCTTTTTTTTTGCAGCTTGTTTGCTCCAATAAGCCGGCAAGAAGCAGAGTTGATCCAGCAGCAGGCTCCTCCCTCCTACGGTCAGCTGATTGCCCAGGGAATCATCCCCCCAGTGGAGGATTTCCCTACGGAAAACCCCAGTGAGGTGAGAGAGCAAGCAATTGCATTTATAACCTGAAATTATTCTCATCGTTTACGTTTTCATCATGGACAGTAATCCCATGATCATTTCATAGCTACTTATGTGGAGGGCAGGCCAAATACAGTAAAAATGGGATATAACATTTTCATCAGTCAATGCAAAAAGCACTATAGACCTTTTATTTTACCTCAGGTTACATAGTAATCCATAGGAGAATGTCCCTTCCTCAATGTTTTTCTTGTGATTTTTCTGTATCAATCACAAGGCTACAACAAAGAACAATGTACATTCTGTACAGTATATACATCTGGTTGGAGCTTAATTGTTGTTCTGCAGTCATTACCTTGGGGTCTTGCTTAGTTCATGTGGTTTTCAGTTGAATCCACGTCTTGCACAACGGTCACATCTGGTTTCAGAGGAGCAAGATGACAATAGGCAAGCAGAAAACTTGAGGCTTTTACAGTAAACTGATGAACTCGGCAAAATTTCTTAATGTTGAGCCCTGGATGGCTTTCATATATTGTTTAAATGTGCTTAGGTTGAAAAGAGATCAAAATTTGAGCCCACAGGTACTGTAAACTGAAAACAGGGCGATGCTTGCACACATTAATACTCACAAAATGATCTATGGTAGTGCTGTAGTTTCCGAAACTTTTGCACTCTATATTAAAAACCTTATTATTCCCCCCAACAGGCTTTGGGCAGAATAAGGAGTGTAAAAATCAACCAAATGTGCTGTTACCATGCAGGTTCATTTCAGAAGTGTTTGACTATTTCTCTGTGAGAACATCTGAGTTGTTGGGAGATTAAGTGTTTAGGTATATTTTTTAACCTTTTTACTCTTTTCCACTCCATTTCTTAATTTTCTACCTTGTCAGACCTCATCCCTTTCTCTGAGAGGAATCCTTCAGCTTCTCCGTCAGGACGCCGCCAACTCCCCGCACCGCAGACGCAGGCCCCGATTTGTCCGCCGGGCTGTTCGCCGCATGAGGAGGTGGGGTCTAATTCCTAGGCCGCCCTCCAGGCCGAGTCAAACCTCAAGCTCTAGCCAGCAGCAGTCGAACGCCACTCCCTCTGGTCAGGAACCAGCTAACGCCACACCCACAAGCTCCTCATCGGCCGTAGAGGCCGTCAACCAGCCAGTCCCCCAGAAGCTTCGCTTGTTGCCTCATACGGAGCAGCAGGAAGCTATATTGCCTCTTCCACCTGTCGCCTCCCCACCTCCCCCCCCATACGCTCCCCCGGCTCCACCTCTAGAGACTCCCCAGACTCCTCCTGTTGCCATCCCTCCTAGCAGCCCCTCTCTGGCCTCCATTTTCCACACACTAGGCCTGAGTATTTCCCTTTTCCGGGCCTCGCCCTCTTCCTCCTCCACCAATTCCATGCCTCTTTCTGCCTCTCCCTCTTTCTCCTCCTCATCGTCGTCCTCGGATGACGAGGTTCTGCTCATCCCGTTGTCTGAAGACACCACTTCAGAAGATGACGTGCCCCTGCTTACCTGAATGACTTTCTCACTCAGAACCCCACACTTCTGCTTTGTCTCTCTTACACTTTAATAACTGAAACCCAGTCTTTCCACATTCGTTTGAACTTAAGCACAGGAGCGTCCTGCAGCAAGACTCATCCTCTCTGTGCAAGTCTGGTGCCTTTTTTTAAATTGCTTTGATTTGGGTTTGTTGACATTTGGAATCAAGTATTGGACTATTGGTTTTATTTCCCTTAAAGTGAAGATGAAACATGGCTGGCGTATGTTAGAACGAACTGTCGTTGAGTATTGGATGTGCACTTTACGCTGGACTGCACAGAGAAGGTAAACTTTTGCACAGACAGATCTTCCCTATCCAGATACTGAGGCAGGCTACTGTCAGACTGAGTGATTTGAGTTCTTAAGATGGAAATTATTGTTTGTGTGACTGCAACTGTGTGAATGCAACTGCATTTTAGGTTTATATGGACAGTGGAGTATGACTCTGGATGTGGATTGTCTCAGCATACTTCTGCCACTTGCATTCAATCTGATGTTGGATCACATATATATTATTGAAGAAAGAAAAAAAGAATAGTTTCCCCTATTTAAGTGCCTTTTGAGGAGTTTCCTGTTGATAGCTTGAGGATAGTGAGTCCTGAATACACACTGCACACAAACACACAAAGTTTCATGTTTTCTTCACATCATAGCACGCATCAACACATTGATGGCTTTATTATAATGTGGAAAATGCATGTTTACTCTGCAAACTAGCAATAACCTTTTGGGACCCCTGTTTTAGTGCACATTGATTGCAAAGTAACTACATGTTCAAGTACACATAGGTAAACCTTTCCAAGTGAATGAATGTAATCTACAAAGGTAAATATTTCAACAGACAATCTCTTTGGTGCCTGTTTTTTATGATTTGTGTGTGTTGTGTTGGCAGGAAGATGAAGTGCCCAAATGATGAAAAGGGGCCCTAAATTCACAAAATAACCTCAACTTCAGACAGGACTTGAATGCTTTGAAACATTTGACTCAACAGACTTGTGGTGTGCCATTTGTATTATTATCATACATTTTATTGTGTTTTTATTTCAACTAGCTGCATATATTTTTCTTTTAAGTTCTTTTTTGCTTTGTTGAATGTATTAGGATCTATGTGGAGTAGCCAGAAATTTTGAATTAGCAAAGTAATGAAGAAATAAAAAAACAAAAACAAAGTGATTTTATGATTTTAAAAAGGTCAACTTCACTGTATATAAGTAAAATGTGGCTGTGATTAAACAATTTGCACTTTTATGTTTTTGTGTTTTGTGTTTTGGGGGGAGGAGTGTAGTGTATGCACAGCACCTAACACCTCAGTAATACATGAAAGACTCTTTGCAATGTGCTTTGTATTCTGAAGTTGAGTTGAAATTCACACAAACTGATGAGAGCAGCTCTTCTGGCTATGCTAGAGAGGTCACTCATGCAGGATAGAAGCAACCACAGAAGAAGTTCTGTGCTTTACTGTTGCACAATGAGGCTGTATGGAGGAACAGAGGTCGCAGTTGAATACAAGGTACTGAAAATGATCTTGTATAAAGTTTGTGATTATAGCCGTTTGTCTGCTCTTCAAAAAGATTACACAGAAACCTGCACTGTCCTGAAACTGGAAAGGATGAGTAAAGTTGCAGGGGCTGCAGCCAGAACCAGTTTGCATGCAGAGTTTATTAAAAATTGTAGAAGGCTAATGTTCTTTTTCACCAGTGCCAATTTAACATGTGGTTTTGAGCTGCAGAACTAAGATTTGCCTTTTTGTTACCATAGATTTCCCCAAATTACCAAGAACACTTATTAGGCCCGAGCACCGAAGGCGGTGCGAAGGCCTATTGTAATGCAAGCGTTTATTATTATT
>JAPMNP010675952.1:0-18118 GCA_029874935.1 Atherina boyeri | reverse complement strand
TGGGATAGGCTCCAGCCCCCCCGCGACCCTGCATTGGAGAAGCGGTATCGATAATGGATGGATGGATGGATAAAAAAAAACTTAATTTTTTTTTTTTTGGCGATCCATTTTTTTCAAACTATCGCGATATTTCGCCAAACAATATTTCGTCCCATCCCTAGTATTTTTAGCATCCTGCTATAATAAAAAAAAAAGTGATAATAGTAATTGCAGCTTTTTGTGTTGCAAGAATGTCACTTTGCATTCCTTGAAGGGTTAGTGGAGAACCATAAAATTAAAGTCTGGCTAATATGTGTGGTTGTAATAACCTCACTTGCTCTGCAAGGATGTTACATGAATTTATTGTTTAGAAATGTGAAATAAATGCTTTTTCAAACCTTCCAGCTTTCTTGGTGACAGTCAAGTAATGCCAATGCCCATCATGGTACTGTTTGTTAGATTTCCACAACTTGTCATTGAAGCGTAGAATCACATGACCATTTTCCAATGTTAGCTTAATCTCGTTAGCCTAGAAAAATAAAAACAAACATACTGTATGAAGGTTTTTGAAATAAAATTAAGTTCCCTCTGTTACTGCAAAAATGTGACATCAAAACAGCAGGTGCAGCATCATGTGTAAAATTCAAGGACTGACCAGCTGTTTGTCCTGCAAAATAAGTCCCTGATTCTCTGTGCTCTTGAATCCAAGGGAGATAGCAATATCTTGGTCCAGATCGAAGCCTGTGAGGTTAGCTGAGAGGGAGCTCCCCGAGCTGAACTGTGCTTTGCGTGAAACCTAGGACAAACCAAGGACATCAGCTCATTAGGTTATGTAAACCAGAATGTGACCAGGGTAATACTATGCATGCTTTCTGATTGTTTGAGATATTGAAGATAATGTCATACCAATGAATCTTTGGGACAACCTTTGCTGATTCCCACTTGCTCATCAACAGGTTTAAAGTTTTTGTTCAGCTTAAAATTCTTCAAGCATCCTTTGAATGGTTGTATGGTGATGTTATTTCTTCAATGGAAACAAGAAATGAAGTTTTTCTCCAGAGGGTGGGATAAGGATGACAATTTTTCTCACAATAAACACAAATGACAAGGATAGATAATCACGTACCTTTCTCTCAGCTGTTCTGGTGCACCACCGATATAAAATTCTGTAAGTTTTCTGCTCTCAAATGGAATTTTGGCTACGACTTCACCTCCGAAACGGACTCTAACTTGCTCCTTGTCTTTGATAATGATGTTCATTTCTGTCCAGTCATTCGTCTGAAAAAAAGTTAAGAGCAGCAAGATAGAGAGGAATAAATAAACTTTACAATGATCAATGTTACAAGATTAAGCAATGGAGCTTGTAAAGAAAAACCATGTAAAAAAAAAGGGAAAGTTACTTACCGGGAATGTTTTTGTGTTTTGTTCAACTGGTGTTTCAAGGAGATTACTGCGTATAAATATGATACCCTTTTCCATCGTCAAAATCAGGTAATCGTCCTATTAAACAGAGGAGATTAAATAATACAAGTTTTTGAAAATAATGTGTAATTCTATTAGAAATGCATTGAAACTTGAATATGTACAATCACATTAGCCATTGCTTACCTCCACCCCCATATATACGAGCAGACCATTTTCTGATCGAGCATAGATGCTCATACTGATTTGGAGATAGAGTGGTACTTTATCTGTCAGCACTTTGCCATATCCTGTGCCTTCATAGAAATCCGAATCCATTGGAGGTACGTATCTGGATAGAGTATTAGTCACATAATTCAAGTCAAAGTTGCTAAGTGCTTTATCAATTACATACAAATATTTTTACTTGAGGGTAACAAGAATTACTATGACCAAAAAATTACTTGCAAGGTTAAACCCCTGTTTAAGCAGTTACATAGCTTCTAAGCAGGGGTGAGATAGACATTCTTAGCCAGAACATTTCATGCTAGAGGAATGCCAAAAACTAATGGCAAAAACCCAGCAACTTGCATTTCTTTTAAAATAAGATGTTATGTCTTTCAAAAAATGCAAAGGACCTGTCAATGGTTTTAAATCATTTATAAAGTTTAGTTATTACTCCCCATATTGATCGTACCTCTTGCATGGAGTTTCCAGATTTATACTCTCTGCTTTATGGAAGTTATAGAGACTCACAACTTTGTCATTAAAGGAGACAAATTCAATGCAGCCCTTGTAATTGGGGTGTTTGAGAGAAGCTGGAGGCTGAAGAAAAGCAAAAAGAGGAAAGTATTAATGACACTCATGTCTCTTAATGATAAACAATAACATATTTCTGGTATTAATTCTTTGCTCCTCACAGTGAAATTGGCTGGGTAACCTCCGACATAGAAAACAATGTCATCGGGACTGACATCCAGAAGATCCTTTGTCTCCTCTCCTGTCCGAGTTTTCGTCATTGGATTACCAGGTGTGGGTGAGGTTATATCTTTGGTAAGGATAATCTCTGCATCTTGGTAAATTCTAAATCATAAAGGGAAAAAAGATCCTCATATACAGTATATCCTAATTACAATTCTTTCATTCGTCACACAATTCTTTTCTCATTTAAAATACAAATAAGGAAATAATCATTCCTGTTCTTCTTAAAGTGATAAATTCTATGTGCAGCAGAATCAGATGATGAGTTTACCTGTGTAGCTCCACTCTGTCAAACTTGGCTGGTTCAGATGGGGATTTAGTGATGTATCCTGATTCAATCTCATACTCCTTTCCATTGAGTTTGTACACACTGTACAAAACGTTGTTCCTCAAACCCATACCGATGTAATTCTTAGAAGACTGCAACAGGTAGTTTGTTAGTGCCAGATGAAAAATCAAAAGCAGGTATCTCTATAACAACATAATCATATTCACTCACATCTTTGTTGCCAAGATACAACACAAACATGTCCTCTTTTTCTCTGGTCTGTCTGCGTCTGCGTCTTCCATCTCCCCTGCCTTGAGGTCTCTGCAGCGACAGAGACAAGGCTGTGTAGGCTTTCAGATCATCCAGAGTCTTCGGAGGACGCATCTCCACATAACCACCACCTCCAAATTTCATGGGGATCACAATCTAGAGAAAAAGACATAAAGAAAAAAACATTTTAATCTGGTAAGACAAGCCATTACAGAACACTGTGTGACCTGTGCTGACAGACAATTTTCCATGTATGCATGGCTGTTTCTACACAGTTAGCCCTTACCCTGTTGGCTGCATCCCTGGCTTTTTCAATGAGCTCTTTGATCGTCTTTATGCTTTCAGATATGTTGTTGATAGGAGAGAACTGTAAGGTCAGATTCTCCACCTCTGAGATCTTGTCATTCAAAGATGGGATGGTTTTCAACAAATTATTCACTGAAAATAAGAAATAAGTGTGAGGAAGCAAATTAATATGTAAAAATGTGGAGGTTTTATTGCCAATTAATACAAAAATAGGTTAGTTTGCACCATTCTGTAAAACATATTACTAATAATCTCACCAGATTGGTCCACATCATCTAGTACATTGGTTAGGTTAGATTCCCCTGGAGTGACGTTGATCTTATCAATTTCCTTTCTGATGGCATTGAGTTTGTCCATCGTGTTGGTGGCTGTGTCATTGGCTGAAGCTGCCTTTCTCTTGGCCTCTTCAATCATATCCCCAATGTCATCTGGTGTGGGGAGGGGGAGAACACACACAAACACAAAATTCAGTTTGAGATGTTACACTAATCCTTTAACTGCATACCACGTTCTACTCCTACCTCTCTTAGTGTCATTTAATTGCCTCTGTGCCTCAAGCAGGTCTTTCTCAAGGGCTTTCTTCTTGTTATCGGCTTTGGCGAGGCGTTTCGTCAAGTCACTGAGGTTTCTGGCTGCATCTGTTAAAAAAATAATAATAATCTTAGCGAATGGTGTTTTATTTAATCTTAAGAATGAAAATGTAATATAATGTTTAATACCTGTAAGGTCTTTGTCTGCCTCCTTTGCACTCTTTAGTAGGTCTTCACCAGTCTGTTTCAGGTCTTTTGCTCTTTGTGGGAGTTTCTGTTTCTTTACATTCTGAAAGAATAATAAAAACACATTAGTTGAATATTCTGTTCATTCATTCATTTTTCATACCCTGTCGCCAGTTCAGGGTCACAGGGGGCTGGAGCCTATCCCTGCAATTAGAATGGCGAGAGGCAGGGTACACCCGGGACAAGTCACAAGTCCAACACAGGGCCAACAAAGGGAGACAAACAACCACTCACACTGACTCGTAGGGAGAATTCAGAGCGACCAATTAACCTAACATGCATGCTTATGGACAGTGGGAGGAAGCCAGGGTACCCACAGAGAACATGTACAGAAAGGTCTCTGTTTGAACCCCTCCCCTGCCAAGTGTCGATCCAGTGACTTGCTTGCTGTGAGGGTGCGGTGCTAACCACAGCACCATCGAGCAGCCCATATTCTACATAAATATAGACTAATATTCTACATTTCTAATATTGTTTCTATTTCTTATTATCACATTTATAAACAGTACATCATTATGCTTAGTTGATGAATGAATTATTAAGTTTGTGACTTACATCCAGGGTACTGTCCGCAGCATCTTTTGCATCATTAGCAGCCGCCTCAGCAGCATTGATGGCATCTGTGATGTTCTTGTAGGCGTCGATAGCGTGCATTGCATCACGCACCTCAGAAAGTCCACTTGCATTTTTCACAGCACTATATCATTAGATAGCACAGGAATAAAATAAGTAAGAAACATGAAGAATTGGTTAAGAAACAATAAGACTTCATCAGATGATATTCTATTATTGTTTGCACAAAAAACCTACTCCTCAAGTTCTTGTGCTAGCTTGGTTAGGGACTTCGCATGTTCCTCTGCGGCCTCCACGATGTCCTTCTTGGCAGCAGCCTTGGTAATTTCATTCACTTTCTTGGTCAAATCAGTCTTTGCGCCATCCAGCTGTGCAGCCAGCTGTTCATACTCCTACAGAAGAGAAAAACAGGTAAATGGGTGAAAGTAATTCACAACACCAGGAAATGTCAGTGTATTCACCTTAATACACAAAAAAGGCAAAACGGATCTGATTATTTAAGTGGATAGCGTGTTTGCAACATGATTGCTCACTGGTGTGAGTTCAGAGATAACACGAAGTCAGCTAAAGTGGGTCACATACTTCGGGTCATTTACAGAAATCAGTAAATCACAAGATATGTTGCGGAAGAATTATGCGGACAGGCAATATTTCAGGGGAATATCAAGGCAATTTGTCAAATGTACCATTTTACTGTCAGAGAGACTTTTCACCAATGCCTCAGTTTTCTGCAGTTCATCCTCAGCAACGGCCATCTTGTCTTCAACAGTTTTGCGCTCCTTTTTTAGATCCTCAATACGTTTCTGCAGGGTATACATGAATCAGTTCAATTGAAGCATATCTGGATAGTAACACATGTACATCAAACAATTAGCAATAACAGATTTTAGACAGTATTCTTTAAAAGAAAATGTTGAAATTACTGATCAACCAGCATGTATGTTCCTTATAACAGACCCCCAATTGTTTATTACCTGCAGGTCTCTCAGTTTCTGAGCATTGAGACCGTTCTGGGTATTGGCTTTTTTCACTAAGTCTGCTGCCTCCTTTAAAGCCTTGTCGAGGTCGTTCAGCTTGGTATTGTAATTCTTCAAAAGGCTCCGAATCTTCTCTGCTGCTGCCTCATTTTCATCGCACTGCTTACTCACATTAGCCTTGATGTAATCTAACACTGGAAGGGAGAAGCGATGGCTCAATGGATTAGTTCTTCTTCACTGGACACCAAGATCAGTACTCTGATAAGGCATCTTTTGGCAAAGATTTTACTGCTGGGTCTAACTAACAATTCACTAGAGATCTCACATTTCTTCGCTTCATCTTTTTCTTTCTCAGCAGCCGTCTTCTGAGGGGTAAAGTTCCTGTCCTCCATCTCCTTCACCATGCGCTGAGCATCCTCCAGCATTTTAGTCAAGCTTTCATTGGGCAACGAATCACCTCTGCCCTCATCGTTTTTCAGCTGGTCCAATAAATCTGCAAGCAAACAAATCAACGTTCAGTCCAGTAAATGTCCAAGCCCTGAAATTCAGAGTGTGTGTGCCATTTATTACTAAAATGAACATTACAACCCTGAGAAACGGAAAAGGAGTGCGGTTGTTGGATTCGTGTTTCCTCTTACCTTGGATTTTCTTCAGCATTTTTTTTATTTCTGAGTCCAGATCCTTTGCCCTCTTATGGGTTTTTTCAACATCTGCCACTGCTTTGTCAGTCTCAGCAGCCCTCTGGTCTGCCTAAATAAAAAAAACATTCACACAGCATTTAACAACACACATCTCTCTACTTGTATCAAATACTGAAGCATAATTTTTTTTTAAAATTCAGACATCAGTTAGAACTCTACCTTGTCCTTGAGGGAACTGATGTCATCTGCGAGGCTGGCTGTGTCCTCTTCCAGCTGTCCCACTCTGGTCTTTTCATTGTTAATGGCAGAGCTGAATTTGTTTACAAGAGCCTGTAAAAGTCATGGCAACAGAAATGTAGAGTATGGCTGTTAAAGTCAAAGAAAATATAGATGTCGTAGATTGTAAACTAAAGCTTGAGGCTGATAAAGGCCGGTTTTCAAATAAGCTTGTTGGAATTCCTCATTCAGGTCTGAAAAATGCACAAAGGGTGCACCGTCAAATAAAAAAAATGTGGCACAGAGATCATGGTGGAGAGAGAAAAAACTAAAATAGGCTCCAAAACAAGACCCAGTGAGATTGCTTATTAGCCAGAATATCAAACATTTGAAGAAACACTAACATCTTGTGGCACACTGTTGTGAATGTGTATTGTGTGTGTTTGGCATGAATAAAGAGCTATTCCCCATAAATAAAGGATCCCTCAATGTACCTAAGACTATGATCTGGCTTGAACAAGAGGAATTAATCTGTGCTTGTAAATACCTGTTACTATTTCAGATTAGATACATTTGGGCTATAGATAGAGATCACTCCTTTCTAAATCCTTAAATTTTAGTGCAGGGTTACCTTGGTGTCCGACACAGCTTTCTCCAGCTTCTTCATTCTCTCCTGAGAGGTAGCACTGGCAGAGGCATTGTCTAGCTGAGCTTTGATGTTTGTCAGCTCATTATCAAGCTTCTCCAAGTCATGTAGCAAAGTCTGGGCACAACTATCACACTCTGGAATATAAAAAAGGCAAGACTGTCAGCAACAGATCATACCCAGGTTATTGGAAATTACATGCAACAACATTAGACCTCCATTCTTTTTGTTAATTCACCTTGGCAGTGCTCATCCGTATTAGTGTCTCCTGGCTCAAAGGTGTTCTTGCAGACTACAAAGGAGAGAAAAAAATCCAGACTTAAACAGTTTGAATGAAACTGAATAAAATGTAGCACAATCGAAATATTGGACAGATTTTTTTTCACAAAGAGAGTTTACAATCTAACCTCCAGTCCTGGGATCACAGTTGTTACCATTGCCATTGCAGTTACACGGCTTACAACTTCCTCCTAGTTGACGGGGATCGCCATAGTAACCGGGAGAACAACTACAAGAAAAGACAAATAAAAATTATAGAATGAGAAGCAATTTATAAATAAGCCAACATTATTCCCATCTGAATAGTCTCTCACCTGTCACACCTGTCCCCAGAGTAGCCAGCTCTGCATACACACTGGATCTCTCCATAGACCTCCCTGCAGCCTACTGCAAAACTGAATCAACAGGGAGATTACAATTTCACCCAAAGATACACATTTTAATCTAATCATAGTGCAGCAGTTAAAGGTTTTATTTAATGTGTGTTTTGTTTTTGTTTAGTTTTTATGGCCCACCTGTTTGTGGATACAGAGAAAGGGCACGGGCACACTCTGCACGTCCTCTGTGCTGCGTTGCCATAATAACCTTCTTTGCAGCGCTCACATTGGTCTCCAGCTGTGTTGTATTGACAGTTCTGAAAATGACAGTTTCATTACACCACTTCCGAGGAAGAAAGACAGTAGATACAATGCACTAAAAAATAAATAAATCTGTGTATGATGCAACTTGTCATGTTGTAACACATCAACCATAAAACAAGTCTTTTTCCTTTATCTAAATCAGACAAACATCAAGGGAGGAAAGAGAAAATAGTCCTCTGCCAAATCCATCAAAGAACGTTTTGGATGAACCCTGAGGAGAGTTCGGCTGCTTGTGTCCGTTTGGCTTTGAGCTGTAAATATGCAGCTCCATACGTGCATTGCATGCACAGGCACATACTTGAGTGTCTTGCATAACAATTACAAAACAGAGATTTTGAAATGCATAAAGGGCTCATTCTCTAATCAAAGAGAATAATGAGCTAGAGGGCCCCATTACAGGAAATCAGGCGTACAAAACAAATAAAGCTTTTGACGGTGATTAAAACAAAACGGCACCGTAGGGATAGAGACGAGGCTGTGTGGTGAAAGTGTGCCAACAGATGTTCGCTGCGAGTGAGAGGTCTAGACTATGACTAAACCTGCGTTGAAGTAATCACCTTTGATTTTAGGTTTGAGTGGGTGTACACCTGTGGTCATAAAGCTATTACATGAGATTAAGAGCAGAGTACATCACTTACTAGACACCTCCCTGTCTTGTCCTCACACTCATCAGCAAGGCCGTTGCAGTCACAGGGCACACAGTGGCCAAGGTAAGGCCCACTTCCATCTCTGAAGTAACCGGGAGCACATTTCTGAGGGAGAAAAACAGATATAAAGATGGTGTGATTGTCTAACATTAACGCAAAGCTTACTTACAAATCCAGCATTGTCAAAATGAGTTATACTGGATTATTAAAATGTTGAAATAAATGTCTCATTAATCTCCAACTTTCTCTATCAGGTTGTTAACTTTCATATTCCCTAACTGTATAACTCATATGAACTAATATGTGTCACAATGCCAATTACCTTTGCTGATTGACAAACTGTAAATAAATACTTCATTTGTTTTATTCTAAGACATTGCAATGTTTTCAAAAGTATCTTCAAGTGTCAAGAGTCTGCCCAGCACACAGCTATGAAAGGGAGCTAATTTAACCATTAACTCTGAAACATGCCCTTTGCTTTCACAGATAACAGTCCTCCTGTCAGCAACAGTCCACACCTAGCGTGTAGAGCAGCTCAGGTAAAAAAAACAGCATTCAAAGAACAAGATCCCTCTCATCCTCTCATAAGTTTACCTGAATCTGAGAACCGGCACTACTGTCATGAAGTGAAGGATACTGAACAATCTGTCCTCTATCATGTAAGGAAGGTAAGCGGACTCCTTGATCATTTACAGGTGGATACTCTATCGTCTGAGCTCCCTGGTCCTGGAACGATGGATATTGTAGCCTTTGAGCCCATCTGTCATGATGTCTTGTGTAGCGCCGTCGTTCTTCCCTGCTAAAAGGCCTGTACCCAGCGCAGCAGAGTCCAATCACAGTCGAATATATCAGGGTCTGTAACAGAACCCGTCTATGCTGATGCCTATCCATACGCGTATCTGACATTCCCAAAGTTAAGCCTGTGTAAAATAACGCCCCACTCTCTCTCGCCTCTGCCTCTTAAACACAAACGCACAAGCTCACACACACAGACACAATGAGGACACACCCCGTTTACCTGAGTCAGTTTTGCAGGTCAGCATGAGTGTATGCAGCAGGACAAGCATTCACATGCAAGTGTTTACATGCTCTCTTGCCTTTTCTTGCTCTCATACATACACTGACACACATACTAACACAGAGAATGTGAAGTGAAAGAATGGTGAGGGTATTAGTCTGCACATACAGGAAAGCAACTGTCTCGACTGAAAAATGGAAGAAAAATCGCAGTATTATGAACGCTATTGGGCTCACTTGAAGCTGAACAGGTTGCAAAGCCACTATTTGAAAAGGTAACTCCTTATGAACTGTGTACTGTTCTGTATGTTTTAATTCAGGGTTTTTTTTTTGTGCAAGCTTATGTGACTTAGGGTAAAAGTCAGACTTCCTCAGACAACACTGTAAAAATACTCACACCTGAATCACAAGTCTTCAAGTTCAAACACACAGCAGACACCACTAGGTGAGTCAGCTGCACTTACAGATACATGCATACACCGGAGAAACACTCAGGTTTATGAGCAACGTTATGTTATCAAGTGCCCCACCCTGGATTTCAAGGTGAGGCGCCTTGTCATACCGCCTCTGGGCACATATAATCAACTTCCTTCAGACACACCCAATCGCAGGGGTTCACCCTCACAGATAGGCAACAAGAACTATGGCAACATCACTTGTAGAAAAACTAACTCAAACATCTTTTTTTATTACTGTCTCCAATAAAATGTGATCTCTGCAACATGAATAATTCCCCTTTAATTAGGGGTTGCTCGGTTTTGTGGGCAAAACAGTGGAAATCAAACACCTTTACACTAGATTTGACAAGCACAAACACTCTTCAAACACTAGATCAAGTCGACCACATTCCCAGCATGAAAAGAATAATAAATCTTTTCCTTAGCAACTACATTAGGGTTGTTTGTTCTGAATTTATGCGAGCTGTAACCATGCCAGTGATTACAGCCTTAAAATCACTAATATTATGTCTGCATGATTGTGCCACATATCCTACCCTGGGGCTACACCATTTGGTAGCACAGCTCTCCAGACTGGTATTTTCCACTAAATTCCACCACTGTGCCTCAGCTGATAAATTTTTCCCTCAGCAAAAGGGCGTGGTACCAGGTTCGGGCATGTCAGGACACCCTAAAACATATAAGGATGCAGCTCCTCAAAGAAGACGAGACGTCACATCAATCAAAAAATTGCCTCACCCAGCTTGCTATCATCTTTGCTTGTCAGACTTGACACAATGTTCCAGTATTCCCACCCTTCCATCATCGGCTTCTATTTCTGTGTAAATCCAACACAAGACTTTTCCTTCAGGAGGACTTCAGCAGAGATAATTTGTATGAGGCTGCTAGACATAAATATTCTAATAACAATTAATAATTGTGGTCACAGTTCTCTCTCAATACGGGTGTGAATATATATATTTTGTGTGTTTCAATCAGCAGTTCTTTTTTCAATGGCAAATTTTTTTTAACACAGGGTTGCAGACAGGGGAGTAGTGGTGTGCGATACCGCAAGATTTGATATTGATCCTACACCAAGCAAATAACGGTCTAGTACTGACGATACTAATACCAATACCAGTACTTGCCATGCAGACATTAATGTTTTTAAACCCAATTCACATTGGATGAGACTAGCTACTAACCTCACAGGAGTCTCCGGTGTATTGAGAGGGGCAGGAGCAGTCCTCCACCGTATTTCCAGGACCTCCAGTCCCTGAGTTAGTGGCCTCTTCCAGGCCCACCTCCCCCAAGCTGAGTCGCTGGCTTTGAACAAAATACAGGGCTCGGATCCTCAAGCCCGCCAGACCTGCCAAGACCATCATGAAGTCCTCTCTGGATACGGGCCTGTTGGTACCAGCATGGCGCCAGTTTCCCTACAAACAAGAGAAATTCTGGGAGCTAATCCTGAGAAATCATCAGGGGGTGGATTTAAGGGGGACATTTCAATAGATGTAATGGGGTATTGAAAAAAGTAAATGTACATATAAACACTGCATTGTTAATCGTATCTCTCTGTTCAACACATTTACACAAAGCATGATGCAAAACCCTATTCAAAATTTCACTAATGTACAGAAATAACATAAACTAACGGCAGAATAACTAAAATAATTAAATAAAATGGCAGATTGCGGACAAGTTTCACACTTTTGAGAAAATTAATTCTTGCATAGTGCATATGTCAATGAGCAGACAAAATCTGGCCCTGCTTCTCCAGGCATGCCGCGATGTCTATTTGTGAGTTTCCCACCATTTCAGCTTTCAGGCCAAAATCTAAACCTCTGACAAACATAATTTATAATTCAAGACCTCATAAATAGCATTGGATCCCAGTCCAAAACTGTCACATTGTGTGAATGCTTTAGGATTAAAGATTATCAGCATCATAAAACAGCAATGTTGAAAAAGAGGAACTGTTTGTTTTACCTCTATGAGCTGAACTCGACCCTGATACATTCTGTCTGGAAGTGGAACAACTGGAGCCATGTGGATTAGGTTCATATCCTGACCCTGGGGGGGTAATGAGATGTGATCAGATGTTAAAATACGCGTTTCCACCATTAAAAGAAAAAAAAGGATCAACACTAAGAGTGAAAGAATAGTGATAATACACACAGTCAGCACAACATCAGGTTGTCTGTGGATCAGAGTCATCCCCTCACTGGGGATCCCAAAAGATTTAGATTGGTAGGTGAGGAAACCACCATAAGATGAAACCTAAGAGAGACAGAACATCAAAACCTCTGTTATTCCATTTGAATGGACTCTAGACATATTATGTCCACATCTTGTCTTAAAACCGTCTGTGAGTTTCGGTGTCCCACACACAAACTGGCCGCTGGTTCTATAAAAGAGGGGCCAAAAACTAAAGACTCTGCCTCCCATTCAACTCCTAAAAATTCATTTTAGGAATCACAAGGAGGCCAAAAGTCTGGGAACAGAAGTTTTGTAGTGGTTTAAAGTTGACTGATATAAGATGGGGCTATACTGTTAAGGGCTTTGTAGGTAATAAAGGGGATTTTATTTTCAAAATTTTACAGGGAGCCAGAGACGGGAGGCTTAAACTGGAGAAATATGACCAAACTTGGCTGTGGCAGGCTGCATTCTCCCTGCAGAGTTCTGAATCAAGTAATATATCTTAGGAGAAGTATTTGCACAACCAGCTAACATGGCATTGCAGTGATCAAGCCTTGAAGAGTTGAATGTATGGATAAAGAACATGCAAAAATTGATAGTTGACCTGAATTATCAGCGATTAACTTTAAAGCATAAGAACAAAAAAGTGCAAAAAGTGTACCAGAAAGACTTCTAATTTTAGCTATAACATTAATTATCAGTTCAATATGAGGCATGTTAATGCTTTCTTTAAAAAAAAACATATTGTTTATAGATTTTAAAGCAAGTATGTATACTGCATATACAAAGAATCCATAAGTGAAAGTTTTTTTTAATCTAATAAGTGTGTAGTTATGTCTGAAAGTATGGTGTTTTGCATTTTATTAGATAATTAAAACTGAATTTCTTATATATATTGCATGTGTCCCTATCAAATAAAAATAGAATGAATCAAACAAATCTGGTATTCGTGTTAGAAATCAAGCTGCAGTACACATTTACTGACAACAGAGATCTCACTGTTATGATATTTCTGACTGACTCACCCTGTCTCCCAGGTAGGATGGTGGTGCCACCCAGTGTAGAGTTTGAACTGTGGGGGGGAGCTCCTGGATGTCTGCCACTGCTGTGTTACTGGCCGTGTTCAGCACAGAAGGAACCTCTTCCTTGTCGGGGCTTTCCAAACGCCAGCCTCGCATGACAACAAACTGATAACAGGGCGTATGTGGAAGTGTAGGATAGTTATGCTGTGATGTTTGAAATATTTTTCCCGAAAGTATTATGGTACACTGATTTTAATAGACCAATGCCTCTAGTTGTAAATAAGAACAGCATGACTTGATAATATCACAATACAAGATGGAGTCACAACTATTCATAATACATAAGTGATTGATTCACTGGGTTTATGCAATCATTTTACTGCACAAAAAGTACTCAAGTCATTCCAAAATAACCATGGCATATCATGCTATGATCTACTTCAACACTGTGGGTCTGTTTCTTCTGTAGCTCTCATTAAACAAAGGGCACTATTTTTCTCATAACTTATGTGAGCCAAAAGCCTCTGCAAGGCATAAAATTCCCAAAGGTATTCAGTGACATGTATAGACATGAAAAGCAAACACACCTTTCCCCGGCGTTTGCTGGAGCTCTGACACTGGTCAGTGGCCCCGAAGCAGAAGCATCTGGTGCAGCCAAGTGGGTTGGAGGGGTCAAAGTAGAAGGAACCTTCCTGACAAGTATCACACCTGACACCAGCAACATTTCTCTGCAAAGATGGCAGCAGCGATAAAGAAGTTAGAACAGAGAAGCACAAATAAAGAAAAAAATGAGCAAGAGGCTGTTTCTAATAAGCACTCTAATGAGCTGAACTTACCTTGCAAAGACACCTGCCTGTGTCTGGGTGGCACACATCGAATGTGACTCCACTTTGATTACAGTCACAAGGAACACAGTCAGGGAAGCGATGAAAACCGGCAGCACAACGATCACACTGCCGACCACCAATACGAGGTTTGCAACTGCATAAAGATAAATAAACATGCTATTATTAGGAAGATTCTAAGTGTAAATTCACATTATAAAAACCACCTCTGATCAACATACTGTATGCACTAGTAAACGCTACTTTACATAACTCTCTCCTTATCCATTTAACTCTGACAGTGTACACATCATACGTTTGGTATTGAAACTGAATATTCTCTAAAAGAATAATTCTAAAAAAAAAAAGCTACAAATTTACAGACAAATTATTGTTATATTAACGTCCTTTAATAAGGTCCTCTACTTGTGGACATTTCATCTGTCAAACTCATCTTTTTAGTCAATCCTGAAGATAGATTTTAGGAACTGTGGCTGGATTTGTCATTTTGCACAGTGAATTAGGATTCAACCACATGGTGTATCAACATGGATAAGAGTCCAAGAATCTGAAATGCTTATAATTTCTGCACATTGTCACTGAGGACAAGAATGGATATATGTGAACTGACTACAAGCTGGCACTGAATTAACATCATTCTGTGGTTTGATGTTATGTTTGATTTTCAGTTTGAAAATTCAGGCCTGGCTTTGAGATATCATGGTATTTAAGAAAAATACTGCTGGCTTAAAAAAAGAGATCAAAGTTCTTTCATGTTTGCAACTAAATTATCATATTGGATACTTATTTTTAATGATAATGCCACAGTGTATACAACTGTGCAGTGTTTTAGACTTAGACTTACACTTAGACTTAACTTTATTGATCCCTTTGGGATGACTCCCTCAGGAAAATTACGATTCCAGCAGCAAAAAATTAAAAAATAGATAAATGAATAAATAAATAAAAATAAATAAATATATACATAAATATATTTTGTGTTCCATGGAAGATTCATCTCACCTGCACTGTCCAGTAATGAGATCACATTGAGGTCCAGCATTTGCATTTATGCCATTTGGAGAGCATAAACAGTTCTCACAGCCCAGTAAAGGATGGTAGCTGAAAGTCTGATTCTGACACACATCACAGGCTGGTTTGACTGTCTGAGGAGGGCAGATGCAGCGTCCTGTCACTTCGTCACACAGCCGGCGGCCACATTCACATGCTACAGACAAAGGAGGGAATTCATTAGCTTGAGAAGAGGTTTGAATCTACTCTCAGGGAGTAATGAATGACAAAACTGCTGTGTGTTTTTTTAGGAGACATCTGGATTTTCCCACAAGCTCATAGGAGCCAAAAGTTAACATTCACTCACGTCTGCAGTAGGGAAATCCATAGTATCCCGTGGCACATTTTGTGCACTGACGCCCGATGACATGCTGCCTGCAGGGACACTGTCCTCCAACTGGATCACATACAGTCCCTGTGGAGCCGGACTTGTCACAGTCACAAGGCAGGGCGCCATCATTAAAAGCTGCTACGAGAGAGCGGGCAGAGTCTCTGCAGAACTGAGAAGAGGTTCTGGGCCTGTCAAGAGAAAACAAGATATAAACAAAACAGCTCTTTTAAATACAGATGAGATTTAATACATGATCATAACAGCTAGAGGGCACCATTTCCAAAATCATCTGATATACTAAAGGACAATTCTATGCATTTACTAAACTGATACAACTAAGGAAAAAAACGCAGGAGAGATTATCACAGAATGTAAGACTTACATGTTAAAGTATCACTTCAACTGGACTTGAGTCCAGTTTGTGTTATGTGGTGAATACCTACTCAATATAGAACCCTTCTCCTTTGCACTGCTGAATGAAATCTGCAGATTTCTCCAGAGGCCTCTCTTTCAGGAGCTCTGGGGTGTAACTGTTGTCAGGAACCAACAAGATATAATCCTAAACAAAATACAAAGTACATCAAAGTTTATAAACAAGCAATTTTACCATAAAATTTACTTTTTTTCTTATGAAACTTGAAAAATAGGAGTGGAAAAAAAGGACTTTAAGCGGTTTTAGACACATTTTTAAATTAATTGTATAAAAAACCAACAACTAAATAACACAAAAGCACAGCCCAACAGTTCCTCTAGGTGGAGGAATGTACAGCCTGGAAGCTTTTCTAAAGCTGCGTGGGGCTGCCAGGTAGAACACAGTCCCTTCATTGTTTTTGTTGGGGATATGGCATAACACTGAGGAAAAAGGACCACAGCATGCCAAGTTCTCAACCTGATCACAGGTTGCAAAACACAGACTTCACAAACCTGATGATTTTACTGAGATGTGTATACTTTTCTCATGTTTTTCCATTATTTTTAATTATTGTTATAGACATTGCATGAACCACATACCAGAATAAGGGTCTTCCTAGGTGGCACAATCACTGAGATGGTAGGCAGCTGCCAAGAATTCCTGTCAAAGTCGAGGGCAATGCGGTCATCAGCGATGACAACCTCCCTGCAGCCTGAGACCGCTGGGCAGAAGGTTGCATTTATCGAACCTGCCGCAGAAAGCAGTTTTAAATTTATGAAAAGAAAGGGATAACGCTGCATAAAATCCATTTCTATAATAAATCCATGCATAGAAAAGTGTTGAAATCACTCATCAACATCCTGTCAGAACACCAGGGATTTTATCTGATCACCAGAAAGAACCAACACCTCAGTGACACAGTAAACTTAAATATTCAGAGGGAGCGGATTTCTTCAGTTTGAACAGACGGCCACCACACACTCACCCTTCCATATACGCCCTGCTTCAATTTTAACTTCCACAGGGAAGGAGACATGTTCAGGCTGGTGAAAGTGGACCACAACCACATACCGGCCTGGGAGAGGAACTGCTGGAGTGAAACTGATTTCCGTCTAGAAAAACAATAAAAATGGATTAAACTTCAAAAAGTCTGGGTTCAATTCAAAACTAATTTGTTACAGACAAATCAAAAAATAGTTTGACATGGTTAGGAGGGTCAGAGTGTGGTTTCTATACTCATACCTGAGGGAATTTAAGCAGCGTTCCATCACTCTGAGGCACATGGGCAGAGAACAACCCTGACTGCCGTCTCCGCCTCCACTCCTCATTCTCTCTTCGTTGGAAAGCGGCCGTAAGTGTGGACGATAGCCGACCATCACGGGCCGCGTACAGAACCAAAGCTGATGCGGGCATGTCAAACTGCCGCAGAACACAGTCTCGACTACAAATGAGAGACAGCAACAAGTCTGTGTTACTTTGGGCCTTGTTTGCCAAGTTACAGTGCCATAAGTAAGGAGAAAGATCAGCAGCCAATCCGACACTTTGACTCTGGTGGGGATTACATACTTCTTACTCTCATATATTTCCGTTGTTGCTTTGTACACTTATCAGCTCATAGTGTTAATGGAAGGTCACATTTTAGTTTCAGGAACGGAAAATCCCTGAGGATGTCTCTGTTGATCACAATGTTATCTAAGACCCTGAGATTCTTCATTGCAAATCGTATCCTTTCAAATCATATCTAATAATAATAATCTGTTGTTTCAGAGGATATGAATAACCTGGGTATACAAATAAAACCAGCTGCAATGGATAAAATTTACAGCCTCAACAGTGTTCACGTTTATCCAGGGATGTGTGAGGTTTAAGTCAAAGATTTATGTTTGCTTTTAAGTCAATTCCGACTATTTATATCTTCATATGTACTTTTAATGCTCTACACTGGTCATATTGAGAAACACAGTAGATGACAGAGCTTCAAACTGACAACTGCTAAAACTGCAATATCTAGGCTGCTTATTAGGTTCAAAGTGAGAATGAATGTAGTGAGACAGACGGAGTTTGACCCTAACTTCAGCCTTAGGTAACCAACCTGCTCCAGCACGAGGAATGTATGCATTTTTTTTTGGGATTTGGATTTTTTATTTAAGTGTCAAACACCTATTGGTGCCCAGCCCTCATGGGCTTATTAGACACTTTTGACA
>JAPMNP010675912.1:0-21396 GCA_029874935.1 Atherina boyeri | reverse complement strand
AGTGTGAATGGCTAAATAAAGCTAACTCAGTACACTCTGAATGGTGATCATTATTGAAGAACGTCACGTTATTACAACGTGTATAGTTTTTTGCAAGGTGTACCTACCAAAATCACTCTTTTAAACAATAGAAATAGAATTTCAACAGAAGTTAAAGAGGCTACATGCAAGGTTTTGCCCAAAATAAATGTAACAACAGCATTTTCATTTGACCATTTATGACTCAAACACCTTTTCATGAGCATACTGACACCTTGTCAGCTCACCATGGGTGCACCATAAGCCTGTAGCCAATTTTTCCTTAATGCAGTCAGGTCGGATTTTCCTGCGCTGTTTCTGCGGGTGTGACATCAAGTGTGTTCATGTTAAATGTTTCAGATCACGTTGCCACCACCGGTAGTAAACAATTAGCCTAAACTCACAAACTCTGTGTATATTTCATTGCAATGGATTGTGAGAATACACAGAAGCAACCCAGCACAACTCAGACACCAACAGAAACTCCACGTCAGACTGCGAGCGCGTGCTGCGAGAACGAGCTGAAAGAAACTGCATATAGCCCATTTAAGCATTGCATTAATTTCCTAACTCTGATTAGAATCATATTTACTCTCCCCAGAGTTATTCAACCTGTAGTGTTAAGTTTCATTAACTCTGTGCAGTGTTACCCTGTGTTAATCTTTCACTCAATTTTAACACAATGGAATGAGTTAAATTAACACCAATTCTCATAAGGACCAAATACACTTGGACACAGGGTTAAATTTAACTCTTTAAGTGTTGATTTAGCACTACAAAATTTACTGTGTATGAATAAGGGGTTAAGTACATTTTTAAATGAGTCATTTTGTAATTTGCCAAGTTTTATTAGTAGAAATAGTTGTTTCCATGATAGGCCTCAAAATATCTAAATTGCAAGAAATTTGGAGTTGGATTACAACATCCAAGTTGGAGTATAAGTTAAAAAACAAAGTACATTAATATGAAGAAAATGTCTTGTTCTTTGAATGAATAACAGACGGACATTTAACAATAATTATGGACACCTGTGTTCCTTTGTCAATTCTTCATCCCTTGAGTAATTAGTTGTAGCAACCCACATCATTTAGTCAGAGGAACTCTAATTGCATTTTTAACATGCTTGTTTTATGTTCAAGAAACAAAATGGATGTGATTAATGGCCAAATCAACTGATTGGCTCAGAAAGAGATAAAGCACTCTTGACTTGACATAAACATGTCAACATGAAAAGCCTGGAACATCCACAGAACACAGCAGTGGTGGATGACAGTAGAATATTTTCCACTGCTAAGAAAAACACCTTCACAACATCCAGCCAAGGTTAAAAAACACACTGCAGGAGGCAGACATTACATTCTTCCAAGTCTACCATAAAGAGGAGTCATGAGCACAAATACAGACGGTTAAAAGGTACTTCCTGCTCAGATTCTGGCCAAATGCAGCATAACTGATGATTGGAAAGCACTTAATGTACAAATAAACAATTACAGTAACCATGCTCTCAAAGCAACCCATCAGTTTTCAAAGGTTAAAAAAGTCAAACATTCTGCAATTCTGGATCAGCTACTTGGTCTAAACTCAATGCAGTTGAATAAAAAAGAAAGCCAGACAGTTCTGAATACAGCAGAGGGCTGAGAAAGCTGAAACCTACTGTATTCTTGGGTGATGCTCACCGCTGTTTCACTTGCACTAAAAACTTATTTTACCAACATCAGGATGTGTGAGTATTCATTTATTTAAATGTTCCTGTTTGAATGTGAATAATTATAGTTTAAAATCATTGCTGAGTACCATATTTAGGACCTTTGGCAGCGGGAAAATATCCACCACCTCCTCCTAACCCTCCAAGTCCTGCTACTCCTACTTGTCCTCCTGTTCCTCCTATTCCTTTATTAGATATGTTTAAATGAAAGGAGAAAAACATCAAAACAAAAGACAAAAAGACAAAATGCAATGAAATAACATGGTGTTAAAAATGATAAACAATAACTTTACCATATTTAGCAGCCTTTGAAGCTGGGGAATATCCACCACCCCCTGGTAATTGTGGACCTCCTCTGGGAACTCCAATTGGTGCACCTCCTGGAACTCCTCCTGGAACTCCTCCTGGGACTCCTCCTGGGACTCCTCCTGGGACTCCTCCTGGAATTCCTCCTGGAACTCCTCCTGGAACTCCTCCTGGAACTCCTCCTGGGACTCCTGTCCAGGGAAAATCAGCAGTATCAAATTATTTTATTTGTTCTAGCACGCTTCATTACATGTTTTGTAAAACAAAACAAAACATAAAGTACGAGTTTAGATAGTTTAAATGCTACTTGAAAGTTCTCACCATATTTAGCAGCCTTTGACCCAGGTCCATATCCTGCTGTTAAGATATTTAGAGGTGGGAAACAACGTGAACATTTGAGCAATTACATAAACAAAAAAAACAAAAAAAAAAAACAGGGGATTTGTAAATGTGAAAGTTAATGTATTTTGTCAAACTATTCAAGTGAGGCACAAGAAACAGTGTGCAGTCACCTTCATTCAGGTCTGATTTAGAGCTTGACAGGCAAAAGCTAATCATGTATTGCTGGTCCTTTCCTGTCATTTCAATCTGTTTTCAGGCATTGGTACAGCAACCAAGTCAACAAATTCATGCTTTTTATTTCTTACTGCTCAACAATTCTATTTTCTGCTCAATCTTCTGGCATTTTTTTCAGTCACGAGACCAGAAGCATGGCAACAGAGAGAGAAAGTCTGGTCTAGATAGATTGTTTATCCTTTAGGTGTTTTATTGGATATCATACCTCCTGGCACCTGTCCAGGATACAGTCCACCAGTGCCTCCAACGCCACCGACACCACCGACACCCACACCTCCACCTCCACCGCCACCTAAACCTGGAGAAGCAAGCACACACTCAGTTCATGTTCAAAGTTTTACAGTCTTTGATCGTCTCTTTGATAAGAAAGCATTTTATCGGCAATAATCAGAATGATAGTTTACCATATTTGGCAGCTTTAGACTGCGCAGGTGAGATACCACCAGGCCCCACACCTGCAGAAAGACAGGAGACAGAAACACTTTGATGTTTGTTTTCTTATATCTCTGCATCATTTGGCCGTTCATTTTCTGAATTCACTCACCAGTTCCAACGGGATATCCAGGATTTAAACCAGGGCCACTTTTACCTCCTGGAAGTCCAGCTCCTCCAGTGCCAAAGCCCCCATAACCTGAAACATGTATCATATACATAATTTACTGCTGGGCTTGTGCAGATGTCAAAATATACAATAATCTAAAGATGAAAGGTTCTTTACCAAAGGGAAGTTTTCCACCTCCAGGTTTTGCTCCATACCCACCTAATGACAAGAAAAAAATGAAGAGTTAAGGCAGCTCTGGAGGCAAAAGGGGTCCAAGCCAATTTTAGCAAGGTGTACCTAATCAAGTGACAAGTACTGTAAGTGTAATTCTACTTTTGTGTCCACATCAGCCCTTGTGTTTCTTACTCGCTCTCACTTTTGGCTTTTTATGAAATTTGGTGGATGGGTGGGTCATGTGCAAAGAAAGAACACATTAAATTTGGTGTATACATCTTGCAAATGGCTGATTTTCAAAACTGAGAAGGATTTCTCTCATCAAGCTATGATCAAACAACCTTTTGACATCAGTTTCGACCAAGTCGGATTTTCATATGAAAAACATCTAGAAGTTTTGAAAATTTTCTCCAACCACTAATCTTTTCCATGGTTGTCAGACCAAGACACAAAAAGGCCTTATGGATTTTTCTCTTTTTAAATGTTCATTACAGACAAAAGCAGCAATAAATCTGCCAACCAAAGTCATATTTCTAAGACAAAGAGACACATTAATCAAAACCTTGGTATATGGACTCAGGAACCCAATTTCAAGAGAAAGACAGTATTTTAAAGTATTTATCCACTAGAAGGTGCTCCAACAAGTAAAACTGCATTTACCAAAGTACTGTAGATGTGCTTCAAAGAAAAAAAAATCTGTTGTGTCTGGTAATACAGGTCAGGAACAGGTCCCAAGTCGGAGATATCAACAGTGGACTCTTGGCTGAGCTCTGCGCTCTTCAATTGCCCCTGTATTTTGTATTACATACTTTTTTTATTGGAAGCAGCTGGCAGAAAGCCCTTCATGAGCTCACTGGATCATTCATTAATTTGTTCACTTACTCATGGTTGGGCCTCCACCATGGCAAAGGATTAGAGTTATTCATTTGTCTGGAGACTCCAGTAGTGCCGGGACTGTGCAGTCTGTTCTGCATCTTTCATATGGTCCTTATTCAACAAATTACCAACAAGCATGCTATGTTTAGATAGTAATTTACACATGAAAGTGTAGAGTATACCCCATCCATCAGCTGCCAGAGTAAAAGAATAACTTACATGGAATGTTTAACAGACATCCCCTGTTTGAGCTCTGGTTTTGTTATGATTTCATTGGTGTCTGTAGATCACTCATTTTTAATGGCTCATCTTGCAAATTGATGCATGACATATATCAACCTTTCTGCGGAGACATCTTTGATAGATAATTTAAAATAAGTTCAGTTTTGCAAAAATGTCAACTTTTCATTGATTTTGGATTTTGCAGCACCCCGAACTGGTGAAAAGTGTGGTTGAGCTGGCAAGCCTTGTATACTAAAGCCCAGTTTAGGATCCGCGTTTGGGATTACATTACAGGAGCATACGATGAAGGGCATGCAGTAAGAATTTTGAAAAGCAGCTAATGTTCTTCTTTAGAAACATCATCAGATAGTTGTCAAATAAAAATAATTATTAAAAAAAAAGTAAAAACAGGCTCAAAGCGAAGATTCTCTTTTTATCATAACAAGACATAAAAAAGAAGAAAAAAGAATATCTTCAACAACAATAAAGTTTAGTCATAATGAACTAAACAACTTATGTGAAACCTCTACATAACACTGACGGCACAATGTAGAATCAGATCATACCTTGCGCTTTAGGTGATTTGAGGGGGTAACCATGGAAAACTCCTGTCTGCATCTGTCCATTAATTCCACGGCCTAGTGACACAGAGGGAATGTTTTTAAATTCGAAGTCGTTAACACTAGAAATACTAATGAGATAGAAATGTGTCTGTTTGTATGATAACAAATAATATTCATTAACCTGGGTCTTGACCTCTTCCAACTGTGTAAAAGACAGAAAAACAAACATATGTTTCAGTCAAACTTTATGAAAGAAAATTTGCAGCAGTAAAAGTAACACGGCAAGCTGGATTTTGGATTTTTATGTCTTATGTGGATTACTTTTTATTTTATTTCTATTCACCATTCAATTCCTGGTAGCGATATTTAAAATCAACAAAGAGTTAAACAAACAAACAAAAAAACATTTAATCTTACTTGATTTGGGATTTAAATTAGTTCCAGTGGGAACCCCAGGCAGGACTCCACGGCCACCGAACCCTGATGAGGTGCAATGTAATAAGAAACATTTTCATGATGTGAAACTCTGACAGATGAGGTAAAGTTTCCTAAAACTGGTCAGAGACAAACCTTTTCCTGGCACAAGTCCACCTTGGTAAAGTCCAGGGACACCCACACCTGCCACAACCAATGAGGGGACAATAATGTATTTGCTCACAGACGATGAAATATACATGACTGAGCAAGATAACTGAATGCACAAAATAATGCACCCAAACAAGATGCAGAATTAAAACCTGCTATCTTCTAAACTTTTTTTTAATTAGGCATAATTATAGTTGATGAACCAACATAATCTCTCTGGAGAGATGTTGCTATGTTTGGCGTCATCTCAACAGAAATTCAAGTTTATTGTTTATCTAAGTGCTTTCAAAATAGAATTTTTTTTCCAGTAATTTCCTCTCATTTCAATATCTCAAAGTTCTATAAAACACATTGGGTCATAAATCCTGTAAATGCAATGTCTGTTGCATGTTTTTAGGTTTAAAACTGCCAAGAAAATTCTAAAAGGTCTTTAGAAAACCACTGGGAAATTAAACTTAATGTGAAGCTCATAGATCTTTCTGTTTTTGAAAAACAAATCACTATGGAATCTAATATCAACCCTCTCTTTGTGCGAGTCCAGAGATCATGGTTTATTCGGATTACCAATATACAGTAAAGCCAACAAACGGAACTCGTGGGTAGTACAAATTACCTAAAAATAAATCATTTAAAATCTAACCTGCATTTAAAACGACTTATTAATCAATTAGAGGAAATTTGGATTACATTTCAAATAGTCATGTTTTCTAAAAGTATTTCCAGCCACACCAAACACCTGTGCTATGCACTGGAAACTTGTCTTTGATGTTGGTTAGCGACCTAAAGTGCTGCGTCTTGTCTGCCTTCAGCCCCATGAGTTTATTTTTAAGTCTACAAAACCTGGCACTTTGGCAGCTTTCTTTCCTGCACCACCGACACCCCCTCCTGGAAGGCCAGTCTGAGGAATAACAGGTGCTAAAAATACAGAAGACATAAAACACAGTTACTTGGATTATTGAAAATAATTTGCCAAATGCCTTGTTTATAAAAACAAAACAAAAACAAAAAAAACACGTAAAAGTGCTGAGTTAAAAACAGTTATCTGTGATTTCTATATATTTTCATTTCATTGCATAAGTAAAAAGGCTTTGTTTTAAACCTATGCTGGGTATTTGTTGGACAAATTATTTTAGAGTGTGCCTGAAATAAAAAAAAACAAAAAACAGTTTGGACTTGAAATGTTGTTCTCATTAAAACAAAAACTGGCTAATAGGAAAAATAGGAAAAGTATGTTTGTCTTGCCTCCACCCGGCACTAAAGGTCCAGCTCCACCCCCACCAGGTCCTCCTCCTGTTCATAAACAAATAAGTACCCAGATTATACGTACACAATATACATAAAAAGTTCACATTCAGTCCAACTGGAATTCCTCTTTCAAGTGATTATATGCTCTGGGATGTACATGTTATGGCCACTAGAGGGCTCTGTCATACTGAACAGGAACAGTGGGCCTGTTTGTGGTTTATGCCAAATCCACTAACCAGTTATTGAGATTGAGAGCAGCTAATCTGGCCCAAGCAGTCTGTCATCGCCGCAAGACAAAAAGCAGCATGGTTGACATTAACAGTAATAAGAAGAGGCAGCCAGCAGCAATGGCATTTTCCTTAACTCATCAAATGCCTCATTTCTTTGGCTATCTCCTTTTGCAGGAAATGAGCTGTCAAGTTCCATTGTAAGGGAGCTTGGCAGCAGGATTAAACACACTTGTTTATTTATTTATTAATTTAAAGGTTTTTCTTTAAAATTCCCATACTTTGCCTACCAGACATTGCGCACTGCCTGTAAGTATGCGGTCTGGAAGGTTTGGTGAAGAAAGGTTTGGCAAAGATATATCTCTGTTTCAGAGAAGTGACTTGTTATTTTGAGTGTCACGAAAACAGTACAGACTGATTCCAGGGACTTAAGTTTTGTCACTGCTGCCAACCAATACTTAAGAGCAGGCTCTCTGCCATAGTACAGTCCTGGACATGATTGAGGCCCCCCGAGTTCTTGTTTAATCAGTCAGCCTAATTTAAAGCAAATCGTGTGCATGTACACAGCCCAGAATTTGAGGCCAGATCTCTCTCTGTGGAGGTTTAAACTGTCTGAGGTTTGCGAGTATATGATAAAAATGAACATGCATGCCAAACAGTGTTTTCATGCTGGGCTACCATTAATACAAAACATTCATTTTGGCTCCCTCATCATATCCAAGCATTTAGATTTATCAAAGTTAGGGAGCGCTTCAGTCAGTACAGTGAAGTCTGTGCAATAACTGTTAGTAGGCCAACATCAGGCTTACCCCCTTGTGGTAGCAGAGGGCCTCCTGCACCTGTGAGTTGGACAACCAAAGTTTAAGCTGTTTTTATTACATCATTAAAACAACTATCAAGGAATCTCATTTAGAAAAACTTGTTATCTTTTATATTGAAGTCAGAGCCACTGATTTCAGGCACTCCCTGTCCCAATCATCAAAAAGGCTGAATATTTGTCAAGTTAATGATAATTCACTTTTGAGTGAAGTTTGAGAGAGTGGAGTAGAAATAAAGTTATCATTGATAATATTTGATGGAGGACTAACTTTGGTTCATATAAGAATTTTTTCTTTACGGGGCAGTGTGTAGCTCAGCAGGTTGAGTGCCTGCCCGCATGTGCAGAGGCTACAGTTCCTTGCTTGTAGTTGGGTCCAGGTTTGAGTCCTGGCCTGGGACCCTTTGCTGTGTGTCATTCCCTGCTCTTTCTAATCCCTTTCATATCAAGTAACTATCAGAAAAAGACCATTAGAGCCCCCCTAAAAATT
Source organism: Atherina boyeri (assembly GCA_029874935.1). Classification (NCBI taxonomy): domain Eukaryota; kingdom Metazoa; phylum Chordata; class Actinopteri; order Atheriniformes; family Atherinidae; genus Atherina; species Atherina boyeri. The sequence continues at coordinate 13,051 of JAPMNP010675912.1, read as the reverse complement.
TCAATTATTTTTTGTTTACAGGTTTTGGTTTGGGGTATATTCAGATGTCCTCAACTGAGACTGGAAAGGCAGAAAATATCAGTGCAGCAATCAAAACACAAACAAAACCAGTGAGTGAAACATTGTCAGCTTCCGGTTTCAACAACAAATATGCATTGTTCTGTTTAATGCTCCCCAATTTTCACTGAACTCACTGAGCTTTCTCTGTTGACAAAGGAATGTGTTATTAATGATGCCATCATGCATTTCGTATCAAACCAGGATGACATTTTTCTATCAAGACATTTTCTGCTGTACCTCTTTTGGCTGCTTTCTGTCCAGCTCCTGGGAAAAAGCCACCAGTGCCTCCACCATATCCCCCATATCCACCTAAGAGACACAATAGGTTACAAGTGAGCAGCTATTTTGACTAATGTGTAACACTCACAGCACCAAGTCTGGTTTCATTTCTAGACTACAAGCACTCACCTACTCCAAGGCCTCCAGCTCCAAGATTTCCATAACCTAAATAAGAAAAACAGGATATCCAGGAAGTACAGCAGAAAAAAGGAAACTGAATTTTGGTGTACAACAAAACTGTAGATGGTGGGAGAGGAAAGTAAAAAAAGGAACAATTCAAGGTTTTCTTCACTTGGGCTATAAGAAGTTGCTTGCGGTTTCTTCTGCAGTAATTACCCCTGAAGAAAAACAAGCCATCACTCAATCTTTCATCACAACATTTTCCAGGACCTGTCAGAGCAGCGTGCTGTGCGCTAAAAAAAATTGATTAAATAGCATAAGACACAATATCACGTGTGTTTGATTAAATGTGATTGAAAACACATACATGTATGTCTCTAGAGCCAAAGATGGGACAAAGGAAACAGAGCTGACTCCCACTATGTACAATACTAAATAGAAATGGCATCACAAAAAAACTTCTCAATATGGTTATGTTGAGCTCTAAACACTGGAGGGAGCAGTCTGTTCTTTTTGAGTCTAAATGTCCACACTAATCTATGGGCGTCAAAATCCTTTTGGCTTCACTTGACACATAAATTAAGTCATAACCCAGCCTGGGTTTTCTGCTTGCTGACAAGAACAAAACATGAGAGTACAGTAACATATGGTAATGGCAAAAGGGCAAAAAGATGGGAGAAGAGCATGAGAATAAATGCACACCTGCCTCTCAACTGAACAACACTGAATAATAAGTACACCAGTGTTACTGTAGGATGATGGATTTACAAATACTTCGAGAACCATTAAACGTAGAAGATGTTTGGAGAAAGGCCTACTACCACCAATCCCTGAAAAAGGAACCCAGCACATAAGTAACTATCTGCCTGTTATTCGTTAGAAAATTCAAAACACGCTGCAATATAATTCAAGCAAAATCTTTAAAGAACTGAATGTTTGATAGATTTATTCTTGTCTACGTAAGTATCTTCAGATTACTGCCAAAGTCCTGCATATTTTCTGGGGCTGATACATGTAAATGGATGTTTTATGATATGCACTGTATATAAAATTAGCATCAGAGTACAGCAACCTTATCATGATTAAAAAAAAAAGTGCAAGTTGATCAAATTCACCAATCTTAATCAGGTTGGACTAATGGCTATTATTTTTTTTTCAAAAGATACTGAAAATGAAGGAAACTGAACTAAAATGAAAGAAATTCCTTCTTATCAATAAGGAATTGGGGTGTGAAACATCTGTTCATGAGAAACAAGCTAATAAAAAAGAGATATCATGGTGGAGTCCGTCCAGCAAACTGTGGGGCTCAGGTAATGATAGTGATGAGGAGAAGGAATGTGCAGGGAGGGATATGGATCTAGTGGTGAGTTTCAGTCAAAACAAATGTGGGCACTGGTCTTACCAAAGCCTTGGCAATACACAGAGCATGCAATGCAAACCCAGACGTAAGCTAAGCATTCTTGAATCATCCATCTCTTTCAAACCTTTCAACTTGAGTCCTCTCCATCCTTCAACCATCTTCAGACACACCTTGAGGTAATAAAGCGTAATCAATTGTAATATAAATAAGACTGATGGGAATTTTCCCTTTTTCCACTGTGAGCACGACATCCCTTCAAATTGTTCTGGAGCTGCTACAAGAGAGTTATTGAGGGCTAAGACATTTAAAATGACTTCATCTGCTGGTTTGCCCTCTAGATAACAGAAAGTCTCATTGGCCAGTCAGAGGTGTATGTGTTTGTCAGTCTGAGTATTGGAAATTTACAGCAGAGTCAAGACAGACAGGATTTGTGGAGACTTTTTGCTCATTCATCCATCATCTGGCCCACCTGTGCTCACATGTGCTTATAACCTGGTTCTGGCAGGCATGCGCAGAGGTCAACCAGCACCTGCCACGTTGAGCTCAGCTCTCAGATCTGAGATCAGGAGACAAGAAGCAGACACGCATAGTGTCTGTGATAGTGTGTGGATGTGCACGTGTGTGAAACCATGAGTGTAGGCCTTGGGCAGAAAAAGATGGGGGAAATGGTTTATTTTCTGTAGTTCCGACAACAATAAACACTGGGAAAATAAAATACCCTCAGACGACTGCTACATTGGCGGTAAAATATTTCAGGGTCAAAGAATGTGAGCATGCTAACAAAATCTGGACATTTGTTGGTTTGGCATCCATCCACTGGTTGTATAATTTGGAGATGGGGGTCGAGTTTTTGGACAAAAAGCGCTCTGTTTTGTCAAACTTATACCGTCTTGTTAGTTCTAACAAGAAAGCTTTTGTTCGGCTGCTATTATTACAGGATGTCAGTTCTGACAAAAAAAAGTAGAAAAACCTGCCTAAGCTCACTCATTTCAAAAACTTGACACCAATCTTGTTTTGTTGTCATAAACCACACATGTGGAAAATCTGCACCCAGATCCTGATATCAAATCATCAGTTTTCTTTGGGGCTTATTCAAGTGTATAGTTGATTGCTGACAAGCTGAAGTATTTCTCTACTGTGATGTCGTTCCTAGTTTTCTTGGTGACCCACAAGCCATAATAGAACGTCCTAGAGCCCACTTGATAGGCCAAATGCCTTTGGACCTTGGTCAAAGGAACCCTACAAAAAGATCAATGCACTTCACAAAAGATGGAGGGGATAGAAACCTTATACTACACGGCAGAAAAAGCAAAGCGGCCAAGGAAAGTGGAAGGTAAATGATGCAGTGCCGCAATGCATTGTAGTGTCCTCTGCTTAGATTTATGACAAAAAAAGAAAAAAAGAAAAGGGTGACAGGAATGTGATTTACACCCCACCTTTCATTCAAAACAGACTACTGGGTTTTAGAGTTATGCAGTGGCAAGTGCACTAGCAGGTTGTTGAGCTGAAGTTTGGAATGATACCGCTGTAAACATTTCACATTTAAAACAACAACAACTGTAACTTGTCTGCTTAGATCCCAAAAGTTAACAGTGTTAAAACGAAGTATTGCAACACAGCGTTAAACATGCTGCTGAAATGTTCTGCTGGCGCAGAATTAAAAAAGAAAATAAAAAAAATCAAATAAATAAATAAAATTAGTCAGTTTGAGCAATTGATATGTTGTCATTGTACTGTTTTCAAATAAATATAGCGTTTCAATTATTTTCAAATGATTTCAAGCTGTTTTTATTTACATTTCACACTGCCTTCCAACTTTTTGGAAACAGGGTTACAAGTGAGCATTGCCCAACAGCGGTGATTCATTCTTGGTGGCTTGTTTAAAAAATGATCTCAGCAAGAACACACAAAAAGTACAAATCTCTTCTTACAAAGAGGGAATATTATTTCTTTTTTTAAAAAGAGAATGTGCCAAGGGACAGGCAGCCATATTCCCTGCCTCCTGCTGTACCATGTCGGGCACATCACTATTTAAACTGCAGAGTGACACTGGAGAAAAGAAAAGCCCAGACAGTATGGCTAGTGCTTTCAGTCACAAGTCATGTTCTCAAACTCGGGTCCAGTACAAGTGATGGATGTGAGCCAGTGTGAACAGAAATATCTGGTTTCAATCTCCGCACTGAAACTTCTCGCTCATTCTCCATTGGGGTTAGGTAAGGTAATTCTCTGTTTCAGGACCAGAGCAATACAAGAACCATTAATCAAAACAATGTCCTCAGCTCTCGGTTTCTTACTTACTTACTGCTGCTCTCCCTGTTTGGCCATACCTTTTTCCTCTCCCCTCACTCTTTCCTCTACGGCTGGTGTCTGAGGGGTTATGTTGACCAGACGAAAGGTGTTAATAGCAACAACCAGAGGAAGCCAACATGAGAAGTGAGAGAAGTATTTGCTCACTCCTTTCCATCTCCTGTTTTCCTCCCACTCTCCCCTTCTCTCTACTTTGTAAACCAGCTGGGCCTGGTGAAGGGTTTAATTTAGGAGAGCAAAGAATTCCATGGCAAAAGTCCACGGTAACTGACGGCAAACGTGAGAGAAGCAGACTTCATAACTGGAGCACTGGAATGTCCAGGAAATTTTTGGGACTTGTTTTTCATTGTTTTCTCTGTTTAATCCGATATTTAATCAGCCAAGCATTACAGAAAGAGAAACAAGCTTTTTTTCTTTCTACTGAGAAGCCAGAGGAGAAGAATGCAACTCACATATTTCTTTAATTCCGTTATCTGAGGTGGAAACCAGAAATGGTATGCATTGTGGCAGGAGGGTGACCGAAGAATGATAATTGGGATTCTTGTGTAAAACTCAACTGCTAACGAAGGAAACCACAAACATACAAAGAGTTTCAAGGAACATAAATGTGTGCTGTGGCAGTTCAAATACAGTAATTTCTTGTAATGAGATGTAAAATTTCCAAGAAGATGAAATTGATTTCCATCGGCCTTCTGGATATCCCCAGAGAATTATCATAAAACTGTGATTGACAGGCAGGTTCTGTTCTTCGGCTGTGGTCCCATAAAAGCGTTCACTTTGAAAGATAAGCCCATCATTATGTCCTTCGCTGTCTTGACACCAGATTCTTATCAGTATCAAATTTTCACATTCTTTCACTTCCAAGTTGGTGGACAGATTGCATTCTTACAAGGTGACGTAGGGCAAGACGGATGAAAGCGTGATGATGTGAGGTGCTGTAGTGATTCCAGATTGTATGAATGAGACAAGAGGACACAGCGAAGCTCTCCTTGCTTCCTCTCCCTCTCCCTTCCTGTGACCTTCCCTGCTCCTTGTCAAGATTTCAACATTGGGTGTGCTGTCAGTCACGGGCATCGAGCTGTGAGAAGCTGGAGCAGTCACATGCGGCACTAATTAAGCATCCACACAATAAACACAGCTCCACACACTCTCCTTCCTTGCTGGCTGTTGTGAGCCAGTCCAACTTTGGCGGCAAGCCTTTTATTGTTTCTGCTTTTCCTTTTCCATGCAGTCATTGACACAATCAAGAGGTCCCAAAGCCTGAGCCACCTTTTCTACCAGATGACCCAAGGTGGAAAACTATCAGGGCTTCCACAGTGACAAACCCGTCCTCTAACATCTTCGCTTTTGGGGCACTGTTTAGGTCAAAGTCAAGGTAATAAGAGTGCTGTTAGCTCACTTTCAAGAGAGTGTTTTATTTCAATATGTGGTAGGAACTTGTGCTGATTTGGTAATCTCTTAGGTCTCACCACTTGGGAATCAGAACACATACCTCATCTTTGAGGTACCAGGCAATCCTTAGACATGGCTCAAAATTAATTGCAACTGTAAAAGTCACCATTGTGGATTACAAGCACTGCCATCATGCCAAACCATACTGCCATGCCCACTGACGTCTGTGGCGGCCTGACCTCACCAGCCTTAGTTCTTGAGTTTTCACCCCCACAAACACAAGCATTATCCAAACACATCTGTGCAAATACCATTATTACTGTTTCCTACTTCAAACGGTTCTCATTTGTTCACCATGGGTTGCACCATATACACAGTCTGTGATGTCATTGTTTATGCTGCAAGCCTTGCAAGAGCATAACAATATAGACTTTCAAGTTGCGCTAATATTGATCTTTTTTCCTTGTTTCTGTTAAAGATGGGAGCCCAGCCTACTATTTTATCCACCTCTGAAGGAATGTCACAATCGCTTTGCCAACGCTAATCCCTTGAGGATGTCTGCAGAGTATCCCTTACCTGGCATTCATATCATCTACCCCTTTAGCTTGACACACACCCTCACAACATGTCCTGTAAACTAACTGAAAGCATTAGAGTATGCAGCAATACACTGAGAACATGTAAGAATAACAATTTGAACAAGTGATCATTTTTGATTAGTTTGTTCCTTGTGCAGGGAGGTTCAAATGTGCAAATTATGCACAGGATGAGAGAAACAGTCAACAAATGCAGCCTGTAGCCATGGTATAAAAAGTTGGCTAAGCATGTTTTATCTCCCAGATGGTCCACATATGCATCTGACTGCCATTCCACTGAATACTTTTCTGACGACTCAGGGTTGAGAGAAGAGACAAGTGCTTGATAGGCCTGCTCCCCCTTCTAATATGTAAATAGAAACATTGACGCTAGGTTCCTTGAGTCAGATTCAAAAGCATTTTCCAAGTTCTTCTGTCATCATAGGTTGTGATCACTGTGCAGCCATGTGAGGTATTTCACTATGAAAAACATATGGGACACAAGTTAAACAAGCACGGGAGAGAAATTGTGTCACTGACACTGGAAACCAATTTACTGAATTGCACATAAGTATGCAGGCTGTTGCTACACAAACCAACCCATCAGCATTAAGCCTGAACGACAAACACTGATGCAATTTAAAAACAATGAATCTTCTCAGGTCATTTAGCTCAGCCCTGAGTCTGGTAAATATTGAGAAATGCAAGAGAGATATTTCAATGAGGTGAGACCATTTCTGTGATGCACATGCATCGTGACTGAAAATAATATCACATTTAAAAAGAAAATAAATCCAAGAAGTAATTAAAAGAAAATTAGAAGTGTGTGTGTGTTTTATTTCATCGCCTTGCCCAACAACTGGGCTTAGAGTTTACCTTTGTCAAAATCAGTTATCAACGTGGTTTCTAACAAAGCCTGCCTCGTAAATAGATCCATCACCTTTGACCATTTACTCACCAATGATGAGCAGTATACATTTATAACTTTGGGTTGGGAGCAGGGTTCTGCCTCAACCACACATCTAATGACCTGGTGAGCCTTTTTGTTCTCGGTTCTCTCCCTCAACTTTTGTTCTCTCAACCCCACCTCCTGCCCAGACTGTTCTCATCTATCATCTGTTCAGCCTTTCCTCCTTCATCTAGTCATCCACCCTCTCTCTGTCCGCCCTTTCATCCGTCTTTCTGCTCTTTTTCCTCCTCATCCTCTATAGTCTACACTTCTTTTTCATGTACCCGGTTTGCTGGCATCCCGAGATGGTACCTCAATCCTGAATCACCTCCACCTGGCACATCATCATGACACCCCAGATGATTCACCTCATCAACCTCACCCTGCCATAAATCTTCATGAAATCACTCAACTCATATTGTTGTGGCGTGGTCCTTTCTTGTGAATAAATATTTAACTGCAACAAGCCTCCGAGGTCTTAAAACGCAGACAGCAACTCTGCGATTAAAGATCTACGAGATACCCCTCAAACCAAACAAACTGTAGTCCAATTTTGCGTTTGACTGAAAGAAAGTTATTCGACTGTTGACCTGTATTTATGGGCTTTTAGGGAAATTACAGCAAAAAATATCTCAATCATTGCATAAACAACGTTGAAGCTGGGCTGCCAGATGGACAAGGACAGTGGTCCATGCTTCAGACCTGCCGGGAAAGAAAAAAAGGGGAGAGGTTGTGAGAGCATGCCAAGAGATTGTTCATCAACAATGAAAGTGAAAAAAGGACAGAAAAAAATAGAAAACAGCTAAGCAGACATGACAAAGAGCAGGCTGGTGAAAGGCTGGGAGTTATCAGTGATTCAAAATTAAAGGCACTGATTTAATGAGGGAGAAAATACCACACTTTGAACCTGTAATGAGTGGTATGTGTGACTGATTAGATGCTAATAAATACCAATTAAGACCCCGTCTTATCTTACTTTACTTTGGTATCAATTTTCTGAGATGAATTAGTGAGATTATTGAAGACTGTGATTACAAAATTGGTGACATCACCCAAGAAACATTGTTTAGGGAAACGAAAGGAACTTCCATTAGGAACAAACAAGCTCTGGTGGTTGTGCAGATTTTGGGTGGGCTGAGTCAGAGTGGGGGCGGTGTGGCTCTGATACAACAAAGTTTTCTTGAAGACAGTTTAGCTTCCAAGATCACAAAAGTCAGTGTGGGACAAATTGAGGAGAGTAAGTGGGAAGAAAGATGTGTAAAAAAGGGCAATCTTTCACAGTCTGAGTCGATAAAAAAGTTTTTATGTATATGGCTGCCAATGTGCTAAAAGGGAAACCAAAGCATTTTCAGGAACTATTTTAACTATAAACATTTGTGTGTGCACTTGTCATTGTATTGATCTGAAAGTCACAAACATTTTCATATACGGTCTAGCATATCCACATACAGATGCTTCCAGTCTCTGGCAGCTCCTAGGACAGGTCTGAGCTACAGTAACGAAAAGCACATGTGTTCCAGGAGACTAAACCTCCTCTGAGCTCGTCCTCTTTTGGCAAAACATTCTCATCCTCGCCTCAATCTATCAGTCTCTTTTCTTTCAGCGGGCTCTCTAAGTATGTGTCTTGCACGAATTAATGTGCAAGTGATTCTGTGTAATGATGAGAGCTGGATAGGATACGTATTTGACATTTGGCATGTCACTACCGTTGTCAGACCTTCCCTTCTTCCTTTTGTTACCCTGTATCTTGTGTTGCCATGATATCTTTCATATATTTCTGCTTCTTTGCCATTTTCCCTTTTGAGTTGTTATGAAGCTGACAAGGTCACTTGCTGCTTATTCGAATAGTGACAGTAATGTGAAACCAAAGAAGATAAACCAAAAGTATCATGTGCACCGACTGGCCCAAATGAACTGTGATTTGAAGTTTTAAAGATAACAGTTTGCTTGATGAGAATTTCTTTTTCTTCAATAAAGAGAATTGAAGTGAATACTTTCAACTTTTCACCTTCAAAATGAATAACATTTTTGTGTAAAAGTTATCTCTCGCATCAATATTGCATTACTCCAGGTCTCAAAAGTCTGTTAAAGACAACTAGTCAAAACATTTTGTTAGCATTGGCCAATGCACTCCATTATTAAAATGCACAGACATTGCAAATTTTCCAACTACAATTTTATCTTGCTCCTAATTGCTGGAATCTTTTTTCTTTTTGTATTTGTATGGTTATTCAATGGGAAACATGAGCCGAAGTAAAGGTGAGGTAAAAAAAATAACGACTATATACACCTAGCTGATTTAGAAAGCTTATTTGAAATGAATTCAGTTGAGTGCAAACACTAATAAAATGCCTAACAATAAATCTTATTTTCATTGAGTCATTCTGGAGGCTAGGAGCTGTGGTGCTGAGTTACAGAGCACCATATTTGTGCCATAACATTAAGACCAACAGTGAGCTTGTATTTCCAGGCTCACAATATAGATGTCTTTCTTTCTGCTTGGTTGATAATTGGCAGAAGTATCTCAGAAAAACAATGTAGTAAGCCGTCACACATAACAACAGAGATCATGTATCTGGCAATTTGTTCCATTTTGGAGTACGCACAAAAAAACTAAACCAGCACATGACAAAAAACAACTGGCTGCTGGTGCCAACTTTTTGGAAGCCTTGAAAAACTTACTGCCAGGCAGCCTTTTGGGTGCTCTCATTTAATTATCTCTCAGAAATAGCCACCACAAGCTTTAGGAGCCTTTACATCGATAAAAAGCTGACTGAAAATCATTCTTAAAACAGAAATGAGAGATATCTGTATCATGTAGTACCGAGGATCCTCTTTTAACTGGATGAAATTTTAAAAAGCTAAATGAAATTGTTTAGAAATTCTGACTCCCCATATAAATAATTAAAGCTGTAAAATTGATGTATTGCTGTAGCATTACTATTGTCAGTTTCAGACTGTGTTAAAAAGGTCAAGCAAACAACATACTTCCCGTGATTTCTAGTTTTCATTTTTCATCATTTTAAAAGAAGACAGACATGTATTGACACCTTGAGCAACACCTCTCATCTCCCATCCAGACACATCCTTTCTCATCATAGAAGAGAGTTCATAGAACAGAGAAAACAGAAAACATTGTGTTTCATGTTAGCTGCCTTTAAGCTGTCTGAAATCGACAAGAAGCTAGCCTACGACAGCCAAGTTTTGGCAATCACGCCATGAGTACTGAATCCACCTTTGCTTGAAGCAACACAGGAAATTAGACGATGTCCCACAGCTGTTTATAAGAGCAAAGTTCATTTTTCTAGCTTTCAGCGTATTGTCAAAATTGGATGCTGACAGGTCTTACAATTAGTGTAACATCTACAAGGTCTTGTATGAGCTTGGTTGCAATCCATTGTAGTCACGCTACTCACATAAGCAGCTGCTGATCTCCATTACAGGCCAGGAAAGGTGCATATGAGGAATGTAATGTCACTGCATGACTTACATATGAGAATGACTGGCAAGGGTTTTTATATGTGCATATAGGACTTTTCATCCATAAGTATTTTACCAGTCTTTGCAGCATTTGTGTGTCTTAAAAAAAGGGTCAATAATTTTCCTTGTGCCTGTAGCATATCATTTCATCTGGCTTTTTCTGTGCAGCGCAGGCCAAACACTGATGGGATGGATTCAACCTACAACAGTGTGAGGTTTGCCTACAGGTGAGCTTCACATTTGAATGTTAATGGAAAGAGGCTTGTAAGATAAAGAGTTATTGTGTCCAGATAAGGATTAATTCTGGCAATATTCTGATGGAAATTGGAAATGGCCACTGATGGAAACCCACATTGAGAAATTACAGAGCTGCTGTGAAGCAGAACATATTACAATTCCTTTACAAATTAGAGTCTTGCTTTTCATAAAAAAAAATAGAGTAAGGCCTTATGTAGTTGACTCCAAGCAAATTATATTGTTTTTTTCCATACAATAGAGATTAGTGTAGATTATGACTGGCAACGCAGAGACTAAAAGCACACTGATTAAAAAGAAATGGAGGGAACTCGTTTTACATTATTTGCTTCCCTTTTTCTCACCAACTTAATTTCTACCAGATACACCTGCGGGAGAGGGAGAACTTGAATAAAAACAAGGAATATTTCTCAAGGAATGCTTTGCTATTTCAAGCCAAAATCAACTTCCGCCTTATACTGGATATTAGGTCATTCTTACAAAGTGGCCCTCTGGCTAATCTTGTCAGAGGGTGGGGGTGTGGCAGTCCAAGGGGACCCTTCTGTAACCTGCTCCATGTGTTATCAGGACTACAAGATGATTGCTTGGTTCCTTATCTTTCTAAACACAGAGAGGTAGGTTGAGATTGTATCAGTGGTGCTTAGGGGAATTAAACGATAGCTAAACATTGCTTGAGCACCAATGGGGCTCATACTAAGATACAGCAAAGGAAAATATTTACAGTACAGTATCGGAGAGAAGGGCCGTGGTAGGTTTCAACACGGAGGTTTCCATATATTGTAAGGCTCAAACATTACAATAACATTCATCAGTGCTCTGGCACCATTGTTTGGCAGGCGTTGATGACTGTTTGCACTCTGCCAATCATCACTCTTAATGCAGCAGAGGTGAAGGAGTGGTGGAATCTGTGATTGGCCCCTCACAGTCAAGACGCCCCAAACAGCTGCAAGGCCAGTGTAAACCAAATCTGACAGAAACACACGGGTGATAAGAAAAACTTGGTGACAGCCATTTGAAAGGCCACTGTATACTGCCCTGCATCTGTGCAGGCCTGCCTGCTCTGATGATGTGTGAATACAGTGAAGTCTATACATTAGCCTACTTTTTCCATCCAATAACAATACATAATGTTTCCTTCCCTCTAAGGTACTCTAACACAACATGCAATGCAGAGGAGTTTCCATGTTGCAGAAAGCCTCGGTTAAGGCCTTCACAGCTATAACTGTATTATTCAAAGGGCTTGTGAATAAAATAGGAGGTTGTAACTGCTTTCACGAGTATTTAATAAAACATTAACTTCTTTATTTTTTTTTTGTTTTTTGTGTGCATGCCAAATACTATTTTTCATGAAATACAATCTTTGAAATTACCTGGTTTAGGGGCCTTTCCGCCTTGCCCTGTTGGGTGAGAAAAACCAAAGTATGTGAGGACTGTGTGATTATATGATGAAACATTATTTTTCAAGCCAAGATTCAAACGTTCACATGTCACATGTATAATTCCCTCCATTTTAACTTTGGGAAGATTCATGCCTGTTTCTGATTACTGGTACTGAGATGTTGAGCCTGAACTGACAGCAGCTCTTCAGGACAGCTGTAAACTGAATTACTCAGCTAAAGCAACCAAGTGTATGCAAGATTGTTTTTTTTTTTCTATCTTCATACCTGCTGGCAGTCCTCCAATGCCAAGGCCACCAGGTCCAACACCACCCGGGACGAAACCACCAGGGCCCACACCTTGGCCTCCCGGTCCATAACCACCTACTGCCAGGGTCAAACAGAGACATATGTGACTGGATTAAAGAGTATCATGATTATTAGAGTTGCTAATTGGATTTTTCTATACCATTAGAAAATTAGGCCCTAACACCTTAAACGGTTTAATGTAATACCTAATGAGTTATCCATGACTGGGGAGAGAAAGGATATACTGGCCAGTAGAAAATTACAAAGTGTTGTCCTGTATGTATGGTAAAGGGATTACAGTAGATAATTATCTGCTGCTAAACTGTTTTTTCAAACAGACTGGGAGTTCTATTTAAGGTTCAAATTTTGTTAAGCTAGTGAATGTTTAGTCAATCAGCATTGAAAGTGGTGAAACAGCCCATTTATTCTGTAGCAGATTGCGAGGGCTCCATCTACAGTACATGTCAAAGAGAAAATGTATTCATTTCATTTAATTTTTTTTCATTTCATTTCATTTTGTTTCACACATGGTAGTGTACAACAGTAATTTCCCATACAATGCTCTTCCTTCGTTCAATTCAACACTACA
>JAPMNP010675891.1:0-11586 GCA_029874935.1 Atherina boyeri | reverse complement strand
ACACATTTAGACTGATTTGTGAACAATGTTTGAGAGAAATGGTAATATTGTGTATCTGGAATGAATTTTAGATCTTTTTTAGTTGAACAAACTGAGTGCAGCCCGAGAGAAATGATTTCAACCAATCAAGGGGTGTAATGTTGATACCTATACCAGAAAGTCTCTCAAGAAGGATGGAGTGTGAGATGGTGTCAAATGAAGCTCTCAGAAAGAGAAGAAGGATGGATAATAAAGAAGAATCTGCTGCCAGACAGAGATCATTGGTGATTTTAAGTAAAGCTATATTCTATCTGTGGCGTGAAGAGGATGAAAACAGAATTGGAACAGTTCATAGTGACGAATCTGTGTAAAATGAATATGAAGTTGTTAAGCAAAAGTTTATTCCAAAATGTTTCGAAAGGGAACAGAAGATTAGATATAGGATGAAGGGTAATGAGGTTATTGGGATCGGCACCGGGTTTTTTAGGTATAGGAGTGACTGCTGCTGTTTTTAAGGAGTGAGGTGACAATGCCAGTAAGAGGAGAAGAGTGAATTATTTGTGTTATAAAAGGGGTCAGAGTGGAGACAGAGTTCTTCACGAGTACGGTTGGAGGGGGTCTAACTGATAGGTAGATGAATTAGATTTTTATTTTTTTTATAAATTCAAATTTTGCCATAACAGGAGGAAAGGCAAAGGTAGAGAATGCCTGTGAGAGAGGGGCAAATGGAATTTGGGGAAAAGAAATAGGATGAGTGCCAGGAGTAAACTGATGGTGAATATTTTTGATTTTGTCTGAAAATATTAAATAAGACTTTTACAGAAAGCAGTAGAATATGTGTATGAAGGGAATGACTCAGGTGTTTAAGGTCTCTGAAAAGAGAAAACAGGGCCTTGGGGTCACCAACATTGGAACCAAACCAGAATGGTTGGCAGATTTAGCTTGAGCAATGCTGTTCTTGTAATGAGCGATGTGATCAGAATACTTTTCTTTTGGACAGCAAGACCAGTCTTCTTGAGGAGTCATCCGGGTTGGTAACCTTTAGACCTCATTAGTGAGATTATTTAGGAGATAATGAAGGCAGTCGTAGTGAGAGAACAGATCATCTGGGGTGGAAAAGCTATTAGCACCAGGAAGGTTATTTATTGCAGCAGAGAGACTGTTCAAATCAATGTTCTTAATATCACGAAAAGCCATAGTATGAGGGAGACTGGATTTACAGTGCTCGGTGCTTACAGTGCTATAATCACAAAACTTTCCTTTATGATAGGAAACTTCCTTTATGTATGTATTTGCAGTGTTATTTCTCGACTGGATAAGGCAGGAGTAAAAAAAATCTAACAGTGTGTCTTATCTCAATTCACCTTTTGTCACAGTTAGTTTTCTGAGTCTGATGGTTGATAAGTAATGGAAAAGTGAATTGGAATCATTTTTACCTTAGCAAATGTGTGAAAGTCTACCGCAGAGTTATTCATGATTGACCTAAAGCCTGAGGTATAACATTTGAGATATTCTTCTACTTTTTACACAGCAAACTCCTTTTCTTTGTGGGTTTAGGATGGATAATCCAACAAAGAAAAGGAGTTTGCTGATATTGTGACTGATAATTCATTCACAATATCTGGACATTTTACAGCTAAACATGTAACACGATGTATAACACGATGTTGACATCTATCTTATTCGATACTCCCAGGAGGCGTCAACCTCATATTCTACAGTGATAAGGAAGACAATGGGTGTTGGAAGTAATTGAATTAAATGCTTACAGAGGTCTTCCAGAAACGATGAGATTATTCAACAGATAGTATGGTCTCTTGATCAACTCTGAGTCTTTTGATCAAGTCTGAGCTGTGAATTCGTCTTGCAGGAACCATGTTTTGGCTTAATTTGCTTAGACACAAAGCACTAATATAGTAATATAAATATCACTAATATAAAGCACTAACACACTTCCTCATGATAAATAGAAATAAAGCACTAAAAGTTCCACCACCCCATTCGTTGGTCAGAATACCACAGGGATACTGTACTCTTGTCAACCATAACTCTTTAATGTATTTTTTTATCGTTGTTGTTGCTGCTGTTTGCCTCAAATATTTATGCTACTCACAAAACAAATACACAAAGCATCCAAAAGACAAAACAGAGATCAAATTCTTTGCTCAAAAAATGTAACACTAGATGTAAATGATAAATCTATTACTTTCACTTTTAAATCCTATATTAAGCATTACAACCGTTGCTCCTTGCTTCACAGTTACACCAACGTTATTTTAGTGGTTACATGAAGTAAAATATTGACTCACTGCATCTATAATCCAGCAGATTGTGAAACAGTCAGATACCAAAGGTTGCCTTGTCTGGGCATAGATCCAGAACTTCACTGCTTCTTAGTTCACTGGCAGGGACATGAGAGGAGATGTCTTATCTATTTTTTCATCTTAAAGGAAGACAGAATTCGTAATAAGAAGCCACAATGAAGTTTGAGAATGTTCTTGCTGATATCAATGGGTTTGGAAGGTTCCAGTACATGATCATTGCGATCAACTTTCTTGGTCGCTTCACGCTGCCATGCCACTTCATGCTATTAAATTTCATATCGGCTGTTCCTGCTCACCACTGTGATATCAGCTTTCTGGATGATGGAGGTATTTTCATGAATTTATCTTATGCACAGAAGCTTATTGTTGGTGTTCCCGTCAAACAGGATGGGACTCCGAGTTCTTGTCAAATGTTTATGGAACCTCAATATCATCTGCTGTTGAACTCCTCTAACGTTATTGGCATACCCACTGAGCCATGTCAGAATGGATGGGTGTACGATAACACAACCTTCAAGTCTACTATAACCTCACAGGTGATCCTAAATATAAATGTGCTTCACTGCCATAAACACCTTACCAGAAATAATGCCTAAACTTTCTCAGCTAATGTAAGCTTATCTTTTTCTTACGTGTTTGCATAAGTGGGACCTGGTGTGTGACCGACGAGGAAAAAACAAAGCAACTGCTACAATCTTCTTTGTTGGAGTTATGTTTGGAGCGATGGCCTTTGGAAGTCTCAGTGACAGGTTTCACAACTTAACTATTTGGCTTTGAACTTAAAATTTCACCAAACTTGTTATCAACTTTTCAATGTAATCAAAACTGGTGGCTGTGACTCATTGCAGGTTTGGTCGAAGGATCATGCTGCTGGTCTCATATGTATCTGGAATGCTTTTTGCAATCGCAAGTGCTTTTTCTACAACATATGTGATGTTTGCAGTGCTGAGGTTTTTCACCGGGTTTTGCATCACTGGGATTGTCATCGTCTCGACAGTGCTCGGTAATTCATTTTTTTATTGAAACACATCCTACTATGCTGTGATTGACTTAATTAATGCAGTTTTACAGAAACTAGCAAGTTTGAGGGTGTTGTACAGAAGGCTTTCACTATTTTTTTGACCACTGCTGTTTGATGGCTTGTTTTCTTTCTTGCAGGTGTGGAGTGGGTGGACATTGAGCATCGAAAAATGGTGGGAGTGATCGATAGCTTATCATGGACATTTGGGAACACGATGTTTGCAGCCATCGGCTACTTTGTGACTGACTGGCGGTGGCTGATCGTGGCCATTACATCACCTTTAACTCTGGCCATCATCACCTGGAGGTGTGACTCAGAAGCTTATATGATCAAATTCAACAGTTGCTACAAAAGCAACACAGACCAATATCCATTTGACTACGAGTAATTTCTAGTTATATTTGAATAGAAAATTATTCCTTTTGACAAAGCGTTTTTTATATGCAATATCATTTTCCTTTCATATGCTTTGTTTTCCCAGTCCATCAGGACAGACAAAACTCATTTCTTTTTGTTGTGTGCTTACAAAGTTCAAATGTTCTCAAAGTGAATTGGGACCATCAGTGACAAAAAAAGACAATCAAAATAATTTCTGCTCTTGTCATCAGATGGATGCCCGAGTCTGCTAGGTGGCTCATTGCCAATGGAAAGCTGGAACAGGCTCAGATGTATCTGAAGAAATGTGCCAGGATGAATCGAACTGAAGAGCTGATTGACACACTAAAAACAGAGGTTGGTGTATCCCAGATGATTAATTCAGTAGCACAGAAAGTATACTCTTGATGGATATATATTCAGATTTTCTACTGCACATATGGGTTTAAGAATGGTGCTGCTTTGCATTTTTTCCAGACTTTATCTAGTATTGTTGTGACAGAGAAGAGTGATCGTACTTATTCCTACCTTGACTTGATGCGGACACCTAAGATGAGGAAACTGGCCTTGCGTACTGGTATATTATGGTTTGTATACCTAAAGACCTTGCTCTAAATGACTATAGGCAGCAAACTATTATTTTATTAACTATATTTAAAGCTACCCTTACCAATGTTGTATTTCAAAAAAGCACGGCCCAATTATTTGCACATTAACAATCCCGCCTCACTCCAAAGCCCTACCCCCTTATTCCCCCAGGGCGTAATGTGAAAGCATACGTTTGACAGGCAGGTCCCTAGGCCAATCCTAGAAGTGGGTCCCACTTCAAGGATTGATTGGAGTTTTAATGGAACATTTTGAGATTGGAATAATAATGTATTTTGATTCCTAGTGTGACTGTCTTGTATTTCAGAATTCCATTACCTCATTTAGAGCATTTTACCCTGTTATAAAAAAAAAGGTGTAATAATGCAACATCGGTAAGTGTTGCTTTAAATAAAAAACTTGAATTTCAATATACTTTCTGTGCCTAGGTTTTGTGTGGCAAGCTCATTTTACGGTATCAGCTTCAACATCTCAGGATTCGGGCTCAATATCTACCTCACTCAGTTCACATATGCTTTAGTTGAGCTCCCAGCCAAAGTGTCAGTTTACTTTTTACTGGATAGGATCGGCAGGCGGAGCACTCAGGCAGGAGCTCTGCTGTTGGCTGGTCTCTGTCTTGGTATCAACATTGCCATACCAAAAGGTAGAGATCACATAACCTGCAGACTCAGATCTGTCAGTTTCACTAAAAAATTCAGTCATTACACACATTGGTGACTCAAAAAAACAGAAAAATAAATGTATGACTTTGTTTTCCTTTCAGAAATGTCTGTTGCCAGAACAGTTGTTGCTGTTATTGGAAAGGGGTTTTCCTCAGCATCCTTTGCAACTGTTGTGCTCTATAGTTCAGAACTGTATCCTACTGTAATAAGGTAATTATGCACGCTAATCCATAAAATTACTACTGTAAAACACTAAAGAAACAGTCTTCTCTGAGGTTTTGCTTTCATGTCTTCAAGGCAAAATGGAATGGGTTACAACTCCTTCATGGCACGGTTCGGCGTAGCTGTGGCTCCTCTGATCCTCTTACTGGATGAGTTCTGGAAGGAACTGCCGCAGGTGGTCTTGTGCTCTCTAGCTGTAATGGGAGCAGCGGTGGCAAGGACGCTGTCAGAGACACGCAACAGGTGTCTGCCAGAAACTATAGAAGATATTGAACAGATGTAGTAATGACTGAAGTCCCTGGTACAGGCACAATTTCAGAAGTTATTTTTAGTTTAAACAGCAAAATATGAGTTAAGTTTATTAAGGTGAACATTTTCTTTTCGGGGGGGGGGGTTACCCTGTTTGTTATCAGTTGTACTTTTTTTTAAAAATAATTTTTGGGATCTAGTGGCCTTTATGACAATTGCTTTGACAGGAAAGGGATCAGAGAGGAGGGAATGACACGCAGCGTAAAGGGTACCAGGCCGGGAATCGAACCTGGACCGGCTGGCGAGGAACTACAGCCTCTGCGCGTGGAGCGGGCGCCCAACCCGTTGTACTTTTTACGTCACATGCTGAAAGACAATGTAGATGTTCATTTGGATTGTATTCATATCTTGATCCCCAAATGTCACCTTTTCTTTGTTGCCGATTAAAATTCCTATTGTCAGTTTGGAACCTCCATGAAACAAATCAACTAGAGACTGTATAGCGGTGATAAAATTATGTTTTTTAAATAAAAGTGCTTGGGAGGCTCTTTTCATGCCTGAGGATTTAAATGCAAAAACTGAAACATCTTGTTGAAACAGTGAACAGTAGAACAGCTCAGTTAACTGTTAATACAAGTCATGCAAAAACCAGGATGCTGAACTACAAAAAACTGCTTAAAAGAAGCATGTAGTAACAGGATGTTATGTAAATAAATAAAAAAAAATAAAATAACGAATTACAAACCAAGACAGGTTTATATTAAAAGAAAAAAAACCACTAAGATTAGATCTTTTTTTATTTCAAATGACAGGCCTCGCCAATTAATTTATACACTGAAAAGAATTCAAAGCTCCTTTATTAAAGAAACAAATCAAGCACAAATGTTTGTTATGGCTCCACAGTTTCCAAAAGGAAATTCATCTATTTGACCTGTCCTTGATATTCCTTTTGAAAATCTTGACAGCCAGGTCTAACTGCTGCTGATAGTTCATCAGACAGTACATCTACTTACAGAATTGACATCAATGGAAAAAAAAAAAAAAGCAAAATAAAATATAAAAAAATCAAAAAGCCAATTTTAACATTAAGATACAATGATACAGAAAGTTCTAAAACTAGGGTATTCAGTTGTTTTCCAGACATTTCTTCTCTATTGTTCAGTACTGAGAATACTCTTTGCTCTCTAGTTTGGCAATAATTCGCTCCAGCTGTCTTTTAGCTTCACATTGTGGGAAGTTACTCATTTCATAGTACTGAGGCGCAATCTTCACCAGCCTGCAGTAAAGATAGGAAAACATTAGTGATCCTGTCGGTGAGATTACATAAGTTAAGTTTGTTTATCATTACAAGAATGTGTTTTACATTAAATCAGCTGACTTACCACTCTGGCTTGATGTCTGTACAAGTGCGGATGTAGTTCTTGGTGGTGAGAACAAATTCATTGTAGAGTACCCACTCAGGTTTGTGGTCCAGGACTGTAGATGGGTGCAGCTGGACCACTTGGTTGTCTTTTACTGTGAGGTAATGGCCAGTACGCTCCAAATGAGCCACCTGCAAAAAGAACAAGAGAGATGGAAATCTAAAAACTTAAGCAATGCAAGAACAAACATCAGCCCACCAACATTTTATTTGTGGAGAAATGGCATGTCCCATAAAAACATTAATTCAGCTCACCTGCATGAAAAAGCCAGTGCAGAGCGCTCTTCGGATGTTGATGTAGTAATCTCTACTAGTGAATTCTGTACTCCGCCGAGGCAGGTTGAAGCGGTCCATGATCCGAGACAGCTGCTGACGCACATTGTCAGCAGACATCAGCGAGCGGTAGTTCACAAAGTTGTCGTAGCACCACTGGTTAGATTCGTGGTCTGGAAAAAGTAAAAGAAATAAGAGGAGAAAAATGAGGATTCAACCAAATAAACCTAAAAGCAACACAAGCATGCAAGTTCCTCTTATACCAGATTAAACATTTGTGTGCATTTCCCTTCAGAGCCTGCTGCAAGGTGAATTCATTTAACATGTTGGAAATGTTTTTAATTTCAAAGTCTAATGATGCCGAACATTTTTTTTATTACAAAGGATAAAGCAAAGGTTCATATTAGTGGACCAAGGTTTAAACGTTCAGTAGTCAGCTGATTCTTAACACGTTTGCAAAACACAACTTTTTAATTTTGTTCTGCCATATGCAGTCTGGCTAAAACATTTTGTTTTAAAGTGCAATAACTACGACACAATGCTGCAACATTTTGATGAAAATAAAACCTGGTGCAGAAATTGGATGAATGCTTACTTTGTTTGAAGGCATGGTAAACGTTGAGCAGCGTCAAGTGGTCTCCATCAATGTGAGCAAACCTCATCTTGGACTCGTCTGCTGCCTTCTTAGCCTCCGTGGGACGGACAAAACACTGTGGGACTAAACAAGGTTGGTATGGGCCCCAACAAAGCCGCCCATAGGGATGAGTCAAACATTCACAGAAAAATGGAGCAAAGCCTATTGATGCTAGGGCACTCGACACTTCGCTGGGACAGGGCAGGACCACACTCTATGAATGGGGGAGGGGAGGGGGCTGCAGTCTTTTCTCATGGTCATTTCCAACAGTAATGGCTATTAGCTTGTAGAGATGGGGTGTCATTTAACCACATCTGTAAAACAAGAGTTTTCACACAACTACAAAGTGTTAGGAACAGCAGCAATATTTAAACTTTGCAAGATTCAGAGATATCTAGTTTTGATACAGAAAGTTAGGCTTCTGCCAGGATGCACGACAGCTTTAGACAACAATTATTAGTTTTCAGAACATCATTGCAATAAAAAGAATTCTGATACAGTCAACAAATATGATATTTATGTGGTGCCTGCCCTATCCATATGCTTTGGAGATAAAATCCATGTAAAGAAGCTCTCTAACTAGTCAATAAACATAAATGAAAACCTAAAATTAGAAATGTCAGCACTTGTGCTGTGTGTCATCTAAGTTAAGATGTCCAAGTGAAAGCACTCAATTAAAAATTAAACAGATAATTGAAAGTGTTTTCTGGAAATATTATCAGTAACTGTATTTGTATCTTGAAACATCACAAAAATTATGCTCTTCGTTGCTCCAATGTTAATGATTAATGCATATTACAATTTAACAACCCAACCTAATGAGGTGGTCATACATGTCAGACATGAATAATTTAAATTAATGTACATTGGGACAAATGTTGAACTTTTCTTCGTTAGATTTTCTAACATCTGAAATATCAACATTTTCTCTTTTGAATTAAACTTGTCTTGTGTCCTCAGTTTTAAGGAAAAAAATGTTTTCAGCTTTGTAAATGATCAGCCACTACTTTGCGCCAACAAAGTTTCACTACGTGGCAAAAACCCCCAACTTCAAACTTTATAAGTATTGCTCATTCAAAAGCTTTGGATGTTAATATATAACTGATGTGTGGTCTGCATAAAAACTTCAAAAGAATAAAAGCAAAACAAAATGAAGACCTATCCTGTAATTCGTTCACATATGAGGTTGTTTTATTATCTCAACTACAAGTGTTGTTAACCCAGACAGGCATGTGCGAAGATGTCAGCCCAGTCCTGGGCATTACCTGACAACATGGCAGTAATGGAGAGGATCTCATTGGAGCAGTTAAACTCGCAGCTCGCAATGACCATCTTGGCCAACTGAGGATCCAGAGGAAATTCGGCCATCATAGAGCCCAGCTCCGTCAGGTCGCCGTCATCGTTGAGGGCTGCCAGATAGTTCAGCAGCTCAAGTGCCCTCATTAGTGTCTCTGGAGCTGCAGTGAGGAGACGGAAGGGACCAGTAAGATTAGCAAGTCATGCTTCACTATCATATCAGGTTATCTATGATGTTCAAAATTACTGAGAGAATGTCTCACCTGGTGGATCCATGAAGTCAAAGTGCACAAGGTCATCAATACCTAGTTTTTTCAGCTGCAGAACAACAGATCCCAAATTGGACCGAAGAATCTCAGGGTATGTGTTATCCTAGAAGAATGATCGTAACGTTAAAAAGAAAAAGTTTCATATCCAATATATCCAATCACACAATACTTGTTGGAGCACCACGAGAAGAAAGTTGTGCTTGCAAGAAGCCGCAAAAACTTCCAAACCAGAACGATATGACGTCATTTTGTTATTGGGGCCTCAAGAAAGTTTGTCTTTTTTTTTTTTAAATCAAAGAAAAGTTTTTTTTCAGGGTCTGGGTTTCCAAAAAATCTTGGAGGAACCCCTGTGACAGATAAAATATTACTAAATGGGCTAAAGTGTGTTTGAGTGTTGTTAGTGGGCTACATTTTCAGCATGGTGCAACACTGCTGCACTTGGAGGAAATCACATCAGTGATTTTCTGACACTGTCCACATGAGGACATATATTCAAAAAGGTGCAGATGCCACAGCACCGTGTCTGTCTGTGATGCAACACATGTCCTCTGCAGCTTTAGGGATCTTTAAACAATCAGTTAGTAATGGAAATAAATTCTGGATGTAAATTGTTTAACTCTTTCCCCGCCATTGACGATATATTCCTTCATTCGCGTCACAACACTCCCACACAATTGACGGGATTTTCCGTCAATACCTGTTTTTGCAAGCAAAATGTGTATGTGTGTGTGTGTGTGTGTGTGTGTGTGTGTGTGTGNTGACTACTACACTTCTGGGTCCAAAAACAAACAAAGAAGTCGTTCTCCTAAAATAATGTTAGGAGTGGCTGTAAGTTTACTTTCTGCAAGTAACACTAACTCTAACACTGGTATTCCATATCAACCCAGTCGTCCTGCGCCCATTCATAACACTGCGGATCGAAAATGCCGGCTCCACGGAAAATTTACTGCGCTGCTGAATTTCTAAATATAATTATTGACACATTCTAAAACAATTCAATATTTTATCATCAAGATTAGATTTATCATCAGAAGAAAGTGACAGCGACAGAGAAATAGTGCTGCTGACTGAGGAAGAGGTCGGACGCACTGCCGAGGGAGAGGTCGGAGGCCCTAAACCCAGAGAAAAGGAGGACATGGCGGAGGACAGAGAGATGGGAGTGAAAGTGGAGACAATGATCTCGGACGGGATGAAAATACTTCAAGATACATTTATCTAACACGTGCCAGGGAGACACAGGCCGCCACACGTGGGACGACAATCACCCATTATTTTGAGGACAGGTGAAGTTCAGATGATGACACTTTGGACATGGAGTGGAGGGATTCAAAGCAGGGCCACGCAGGAAATTAAAAAAATTAAAAACACAGCACACCGGTCCATTTTACGGCAAAGCTAAATGGCTAGTCCGCCCCCGGTGTTTACCTTGCGTGTCATCATATTAAATAAGTGACGCTTAGCCCGAGGGGAGAAGAGCCCCGCGGGCTGCCAGGTCTATGAAGCACTGGGGGAAACCCATGTTTACGTCACATATGTGCCCTGCCTGGACACAACTGCATAGCGCAGTGGTCCTTCATTCTTAAGGAGTTTTTAGCTGGAATGGCCGACAGCAGACAATGGCAGACGCGGCCGGGAGCAGTGGAAAAGAGCAACAGGTGTGGTGGAGCTCGCATACCGATGCTCCACAATACCTTCGATGCTGCAGCACCTGCTGAAGAATCCGATTTTGGGCATGAGTGGATGACCCGAGACGTGGTAAATGAGCGGTTATTTCATGACGTAAAAGTAACGCTAACGTTGCATCAGCAAAATAAATGTGAATTATGACAATAACACTCTGAGGCCTGAGCTTGTCTCACTCCCGCTAAAAGTCATCAAACACTGCAAAAAGGCGGTAGAATAATGCTGCCTTTCATTTGTAAACGCAATGATTAAGCAGTGATGGAAAGTTACTCAGTAGCCTACATAAAGAAGGCAATTTGGGCAAAGTTGGAAAATGTCCATGGGAATTAACCAGGAATTTACTAAAATAAAAGTTTATTCCCTTAATGGAGAAAATGTATTGTAGCATAATCTTGGCTAAAACAAGCAGATTTAATGCAGCGCACTTAAATATCTGCTATTAAATCACATGCACACTGCAGGGCTACTGAGGCCACACCCCCTACATGCACTGTGCGTTCCTCCATCACATGCACTGATGATTTCTTCAACCCTGGAGTACTGAGGACACACTTGAGCTTGCCAACTACATAA
>JAPMNP010675857.1:0-10915 GCA_029874935.1 Atherina boyeri | reverse complement strand
TTACCATGGGCCCCACGTGGGCATGGGCCCCTGGGCCTGTGCCCACAATGCCCATTGGATAATCCGGCCTTGACTAGAAGTCTATCGGGAGATATTTGGATCCATCGTGCTGGCAGATGAATTCAATGGAAGCGGTCGGGACAACGTCATTTAAGCCTCTAATAAGACATTGTCTGCCACAAAATGCCTTCTTTTTTTCTTCTTTTTTTTTTTTACCAGTGTTTAGTTATCAGTTGCTGTAGCCTACTACCCCTTCGTGCCTTCAGAACGGCTTTGATGCCACCTGGGGCTTTTTGAATGCTTTACTTTGCTCTACTAAGATTCTTCTTCTTCTTTGGTTTCCTGAAACCAAATAAACATTTATTATTTAGAGGCTGAAATGCCAGCCCTGAACACTTCAATTGAATGGATATATTGGTACGCCATCACAATGCATCTAAATATCCCTTGATAGACTTCAAGTAGCCTAACTCCAACATTGTCTGGGTGAGCTTATGCACGTTTTTCATTCTATAAATAAGGTCCAAGTAATTTTTTTTTAAATGGTACTTTTCCTTTAATCAACAGTACGGTAGATTTTCATGACAGACTTTGCAATCTCAAAATGTTCCATGTGGGTTCCATTTGTTTGTGACCTGTGGGTAGGCTACATCTCCATAGTTAAGATTCAGATATGCCACTAAACTCATGCTCATTTGGAGTGTGAGGTTTTGTCTCAGCCCAGTGGAACACAACCAATTAGAGATCACCTCTCATGATTGGGGTTAAACCAAGGTGTTGTTGTCTCTCCATGGAAGCAATGGAACCTTTGCAGCAAACACTTAACCGAGAGGCTAATCCACATTTTGATCTCAGTGTGTTGAAGCCTATTACGGTATGTTGCAGCATTCAGTGTGCTCCTGCAGTTTATATTTCAGAAGATTTAACCAGATTTTAATAATTTCACTCTGAGCCACGGCAGCTGTCAGAGCAATGATTCGTCAAAGCTTGGCCATTTCCCATCATGGAGCAATTTGCTACTCCACCTCCTCTCTCTTTCATCCAGCCCATCCTTTTAACTTCTTTCATTTCCTTCTGGCTTTGCTATTGCTTTCCTTCCATTTCTCCATCTGTGCCACTCACTAGCTGTTATGAAGGAGTCTGGCACAGAGGCTGGGAAGAAGAACTCATCATGACTTTTATACTGGGCCTCGTAAGATTTTATAATGCCGCATAATAATCCATATTCTTTAATGTAACGGTGCATAATTTATCATAAACTTGTGCCTAAATCTTCTGTACCAGAAAAAAAGGTGGTTGTAACACCCTGAGCTGGGAGCAGTGAGCATGTTTTAGGGGCCATGAGAGGTCCTGAAATAAAGAACACAAATTGGATTGTAGTGAACTCCGTTAATAGTGTCTGATCACATCCACCTGGAAGTGCCAGACATATTATTATGAATGGGAAAAAGTTGGAAACACAACCTAATGGGTCATCTTATATAATATTGGACTGTGTAGACATGTCAGCCTTATCATTTGTGTTTTTCCTTGAATGCAACACTCAATACAAATTTGTTGTGAGTGAACTTTCATTCATGATTGGGCTCATCTTCATCCATTCAGAAGGCGTAGGGTCAATGATGATGTTATGACTCATATGTGCTCTCCCTTTAGTCCCTAGATCACCACATGTAAAGCTATTGAAGATTTAAGACCAATTTTTTCGACAGCACTCTCCACAACCTCTACCAAACACCAAATCTTTTGAAATAGTGGTCAACATCAAGGTGCAGATGTTCAAGATGCAAGTGTTAGTGATATTGATATTTTTTGTCTCCCCTATATTGGAGGTGACTGCATATTTCAAGGTTTAAATCCAAAAAGATGAAATCAAGCTAGAAAACAGTATGCTTAGAAGAAGCTATCAGGGTCATAGTGTGATGGCAGCTATTGTGATATTTACTAAAAGTATTAGTACATTTTCTATCCAGCTTTTTGAGTGAACAAAAGTGAAGCGATATTTTTATTTTTTTTAACATATAAGACATTTTATGTAACTTGGGCAATCTCATCATCCCAGAAAACTGAACAAGTCAGCCAATCAGTCTGTGGATCACAGCTTTGGCTGGTTCGGTTTCCTGTTTTAAATTTCATTTCCAAGTAATTTGTAAATACAAAGCAGATCACCTTCATACTTGCTTCAACTAAAATCAAACCACAGACATTTTTCTTTTTATATTCACAACATCATTAACATTTTTAGCTCCAGAGGACAGACATCAAACCCAGTGTTTTGCATTTAATCCTCCAGATGTTTGGCAAAGAATAACAGATATGGAAACATTCTTAAAATGCATTTTTCTTTTTTTTTCTCTTTCCCTTTTATTTTTTTTTTTACATCATTTGACTAAAACAAAGAGGAGATTCTCAGTTGTGGTAAATTAAGCAAAATATACAACTGCATTTTTTTTATCTCAATATCTAAAATAAAACCGCCACCAGGACAGTAATTCACAATCATCAAATGGTCACATGGTCATACAGCAAACAAGAGCTGAAAAACCCATGAGAATAGTCTGCTGGGCTGGGTCCAGGCTAAATGAGCTCTGCATTAATGGCCTACATGAAGCACAATGACTGGATGGCTCTTGGCTCACACAGCTCCCAGAAGTAGCGCTAACAAGCCAAATCAAGTGGCAGTGAGAGCTGCTGACACACATACTATAGGCACACACACACTTGTGTGCACACTATACACCTTGCTTATGCAATATTAGTCAGTGTGCATGTGGAGCACCTCCAAAAACATTTTCTGGCTTGCTGTCAAATTACAACAGCTTCCTGTTTTGGTGACAAATGTTCGGCTTGTTATAGACCACACACTTACAATCAAAGGCACAAACAGTGGTGGGATGAGCTGGGTATGCACACTGGAGAGCAAACAAAGCGGCAGGAGTTAGAACACACCTATGCAGATAACCAAGCATGCACACGAGGACACACACAAAGACACACAGGTTAGCAGGGTAAGCGTACATGCACTCTAAAAATCATGCGGGGAGTTTGTCATCCAGTGGATTAAATGTACCGTCTGACAGTCTCTTGTTTATCTGCCTGTCACATTTTTTCGTGCTCATCCACCCCTCTTGTCCTCACCCCCTCCTCCCCCTCCTTCTTTTTTTCTCTCTGTCTTCTCCTTTCATGTCTTCCCATTTCGCTCTAGTCAGTCATAGCTGTCTTTTTCCTCTGTCTAGGTTCCCGCCTTCCCTCTCCCCAGCTTCATTTTTGCTCTGTGCGCCGCGGGGGCAAGGAGCACTGTGGTGGCACCAGTTGCCTTTACACGCTTCACTGCACCGTCACGCATCCTGTCTCGCTTCTTATTCATGTCTCCGTGTGTCTGTCTGTCTGCAGCCATGATTTTGGATTAACCTTCATCTTCAGCTGCATGTTTGTGTACTTTTGGTCAGAGGCTGTTCTCATATTGATGCAGCAGTGGACTTTTAACATTTTTGCTGCGATTTAGAAACAATCTTTTAATTCAACAGTCCACAAAGACATTGTTTTCTTAGCTCGGTGTGGAAAAACATGTCTACCCTGTTTGCAGTCCTGCCCTTAACCTTATTGATCATCTTTAGGATGAATTGCAACATCAGCTGCGGGCCAGATCTTCGCTGCTTCACTATTAAAATGCTGATGCAGCTGAATGGGTGCAAATCGCTCCTGTCAGGTTCCAAAATCTTATTAAAAGTTAATAGTTTGCATCAATTTAATGCCATCGGCTTTGTGGTGAAATGTGCAAAAAACCCACATCTGTTACTGGTGCATAATGTAGAACTGCCTCTATAGTTTCGTTATTGCTCTGCATCCGCCCGTCACATGGACATTAGCATTGTTGAATGTCAGTTACTGTACTATTAGCTCAACTAAGGTTCCCTCTGTACAGTTAGACTGAGATAATATTACAAACATTGCTTGTTTAGCAGAATTGTGGTAAACTTTGCAGAGAAAAAAAGAGAGATACGTGGGTCAAAAACAAACAAATCCTGGGGACAAGCTGATGTGATTAGAAGATTGATATTGACAATCACTTAACAGTCTTCCGACACTATACAACCTTCTATGTAGCACCCATCCAGTCTTCATGTAAAGGCATACCACCATGTGAAATAAGTAGATTCAATGATATATATTGTGACCCTCTTTGAGAAGGAGCTGAACAACACAGTGAGACAAATGAGCATTTTCAATAATTTATTTAACATGAATATGTATATATTCTTCTGTAGAAAAGGTAAGTGTAGCTTTGCCCTCAGAAGCTATTACCGCCCCTTTAGGGGAAATATTATCTTGTAGGTATATTTAATCACCGTTCTCTGACATCAGCTTCCTGAAAAATTTGATGGCTCTGAAATAAAAGAAAATTCTCCATTTGATGTAGAATTTATTGTACAATCGGTGACGGCAAACTGCAATACAAATGTAAAGTCAAGTTTCACAGTTGTTCGGAGGTTCTCCTCAGAAGCTACTGTACTTCGAGTGGGTCTGACAAAAAATAGCAACACCTTTTTTAATTTGTCTATTCAGAGAACCTCATACCAGAAACCTGAAGGCAGATTCCTAAACTAGCAAAAGGGTCAAAATCCAGCAAAAAAAACTTATTTGGAATATTTTTCTTTTCTTTTAGGGCATATCATTCCACTGATGATTGTAAGCAATCTACTAATTTCAGCACAAACAAAAGAGTCATAAAGTTGATAAGCAGATCAAGGCAGCACAGGTATCTTGATCAAACCCTGCCTATGTTATTAAAAAAATACTTTAACTGGGATGTTTGGCTCTGAATGCCCAGTTTATTATCTTATAATAAGGCCCATGAATTGCGTTTACGTCTTACAAAACATATCATGAACAAAATCAGACAAAGTGAGGCATCAGTGCTATGCTAGTGCAGTCTGAGAGATGCAAGGCCAGACAGGTCTTATACATACAATAGCAGATTGGAGAACCCAGTTATGAGTACTTGCCGGGTGTACTGTAGCTGCACCACTGAAGTGCTTGTGAAGTGAGAGACTAATGGAATGAGAAGGGAGCCAAGTTAGGAGGAGAAGTTATCCAGCTGCTCCAAGCAGCTTCTAACATCTGCTGCTGCTGCAACTGAAGTCACATGCAAGTGAAAGTCTCAGAATGTTAATGTATTTATTTCCTGTTGCTTGCAATGATATTAGAAATGCACCGCCTGCTGGCAGGTTGAACAAGGAGTCATTAGCAGCTGAGGAAGTGGGGTATTATTATGACTGTTATCATCATTATGATCGAGTATCATCATAATTAGGACTGTAGTAGATTTAGTGACAAACAGTTTTTTCGCTTCATATACCCTACAGTGCCTTGCAGTAGTCACCGAGCCATGTAAGGGGCAAAATGTAAGACCCTTTTTTTCTTGGGTAAAACATGATGCAATCTGCTAATGTCCCACGGCATACTTAAAGGGACATTGTGTAAAAATTACTGCCATCTAATGTTGAATTTGTGTATAGAATAAAACTGAATAATTTACTCTTGCATGTCACCATTTCAAACACATATTGCAACAACGGTAGCCACCGTGTATCAAAAAGTCTGGGCAACACTGATTATATCATGTCATCGTTACTGCAGGGAGTCGATGACTATTATCTAAATTATTGGCCCAGTATGCTCAAAACAACAATAACAATAAAAAACATGCAAGTTACCTATGGTGTTGTTGACTCTATACAACAGAGATGGAATTGTGGCTTCAACAAGTCGTCTCCATGCTGTGTATTTATTCTGCTCTGCAACTTGCAGTTTCAAGATGGCCGACTGTCATGGCGCTTCTCGACTGGCTGACCCGTCCTATGTAGAAACAAATCTAAAATTTACTTTAGGAGAAAGTGTCAGATTATTAGCGGAGGTCATAATACACCAATGATAACACATTTATAAATGCAGACATCAATTTTGGCCGGCAAACAACAGAAAATGTTACACATTGTCCCTTTAAGTAAATCCAACTCTATGAAAAGTTTTAATACTTTTCTACACAGATTGTTTTTCAGCTCTGCAAGGGGAACAACCAAAACTAATCCACCCCTCAAGTACCAGAGGGCATAACCAAACACATGTATGAGAGAGATGTTAAACAAGGTCATAAAGCAAAACCAGCAGAATACACAACGATAGAACAGTTTCTAAATTAAACAGAAATAAGAATAAGACATTAAACAGCAAGATATTGGATCAAAAGCTTCCGCAATCTGCTGCTTCCATATATTACCTATTATATAGAGATATGGGGTAATGCATATAAAACCAATACTCTACCTATTTTTAAGTTACAAAAAAGAGCAATAAGAATTGTAAATCAATCAAACTATTTAGAACCAACTGACCATTTACTTATTAAGTTAAATACCCTGAAATTTTATTATTTAGTTGAGTATAAAATAGCACAGATAATGTATAAAGCTCAAAATAATTTACCATGCTGCAGTACTCAGAGGCTGTTTGAAGTCAGAGAGAGTCCATATGACCTAAGGGAACAGATTGTTTTAAAAAACAAAACAAGATAAGAACAAACAAAAGGCAAATATCTGTTTCTTTTAGAGGTGTCAACTTGTGGAATTATTATGACATTGACTTAAAAAAGTGTAGTTCATTTTCCTTGTTTAAAAACATATTTAAAACTAAAGTATTCGAACAATATATAAATCAAAAATGAAGAAGAGCAACAATAACAATAGTGAAATTCTTGGTTGTTTCTGTCAGTATTATGAAACTTGATTTTATGTGTTTACTTCTCAAAGATGGAAGTCTTTTGTTTTGTGTTTTATTGAATTATTTTTTGTTTTGCTTTTGTTGCTTCAAGCTTTATGTAAATGAGCTGCTTGGTGAATGATTTTTTTGTAAAAAAGGATTGGCATAACAAGCATGTGCTTCAGCCAATACCTTTTTGATTAGCCTTATCTCATACTTTGTTTTGTGGTAATTATTTATTTTGTATTTAACTGAATGCTAGTCAAATAAAATGTGTGCATATTAATCTAAAAAAAAAAAGAAAGAAAGAAAAAAGGAAAAAAAGAAACAGGCAAAAAACAAAATCTGTAGACAATGGCAGTAAATCTGGACAGCACTTTCTGTTGAACTCCACAAAGGAGTTTGTGAAGGATGCAAATCATTAGTAAATCTTGGCCTGTGGTTTTCAGTCCTGGATAACTTGCCAGATTTTTTTTTGCTGAAATCCACCTGTAAAGATGCTACAAGATGTACAATAGGTAGATTAATTTAAAAATAATTTGGAAAATTTATACATTTTCACAAATCAGACATGTTCCATTTGTCGGCGTAATGTGATGGATCTGAAAGTGTGATAAATGTAGGGAGTTTTTTGTTTATTTCACTTATAAAATCAACTGGAAAATGTTAATTAACATGTATTTTTAGTATCACCTGTCTATGTAGACTGTGTTTCAAAGATGATTTATTGTTTGCTTGTGTAAATAGGCTTGAAAGGTAAGAATAATTACTAGCAAAGATTGTTTAATTCCACTGTCAGTGCATGGTAACTCAATTTACTTCCCAGGTTCAGACACAAATTTGTCAGCTTCGACTTGCTAAAGTCTGAATATCCTTTATTTCTTTTTACTTGTTTCCTATTTCCCAGATTAACTCTTTTGACTATAGTGATCACTCTCTTTTCTGTTTGTGGCTATATTCTAAATCTCAATTGTCTCGGAGGAAAAATTGTATTCATCAATTGTCTCGGAGGAAAAATTGTATTCATCAATTTGCTGCGTCTTTGGGGTGACTAATATTTAATCATCTCTGTTAACTGTTGCTTCAGTGAATCCACATTAAGAAGAGATGGAGCAGCCCATAACAAAACCATAGGAAACACAAAATCCTGCATGTAGCTCAAAGGAAACATTTCTGAAGTCTGGTGAGGAGACAGAAAAATCACCATTTTTGGCTCAAGGTACATTTTCTTTAGCTTTATTTTTACATCAACAACAATCCAGTGAGTGAATTGTGTGTCATCACAAATAGGCACTTCCATGTATGCCGGTGTGTGTGCCATTAGCTTGTTACACACAGATGAGTAACTCCTTGTGTGGATAATGTGTTTTGGCAGGTGGCAGTGGTTATGGAGTGTGTGTGCCTTAATGCGTGACCCATGTTGCACTACCTGAGGCATTTGCACACCCGTTGAGCCACTAGCAAAACACACCTGCACTCCACCAACCCCTCTCACACAGATGCACATTCACGCTGATTCACATTGTCACGTGCATGCACCCGACGGCAGACGAGCGCGATCATCACCATATGAATCTACATCATGCTCATCTTGCGAGCTTCTCGGGCCTGATGACATTAGTGGCAGCAGCTCCAAGCTGCGGGCCTGTAGGAAGTGATTATCTGAGGAGCAGACAGGCCATGACAGCTCTGAGGAGAGTCTTGATAGGGACAGCTGCTACCCTGGCCTCAGCTCCACAGGGGAGTCCACGGCCATACACCTCAATTGTGCATTATTTAGGCTGAGAAAGAATAGAAGATGAGAGGAAGCAGCTGTAATACATTGTTTGATCTATGAGGAAAGAGCAAATACTGTTATTCTTCTTCCGGCTTCTGTGCATTGACTAACACTACAACACAGCTAGTGCTATGGTTGTGTGATACCTGTTCAGTTTATTGCTATAATAGCCCTGGTTGTGGTTTTCATTCATAAAACTAAAACCAGAGAAGATCTACAATACAACTAACTGTACTGTCATACCAATAGCTGTAGTACTGTCACCACTACGGAGCGCCTAAAGGGACAAGCATGAAAAAAAAAACAACTTAGATTTCGCTGAGTATCACGAGATCTGGCAAAAAAAATATTTTTCATGCTTGTCCCTTAAGGGGCTCCGTAATTTTCAGTCTTCAAAAGGGAAGTATTAACTTGTTCTGTGCATGAGAGGATATGTTTGGGTATCAGCTGTAACTACCAATGCAAAAATCTCAAACAATACACTGATGTTCCTTTGTTTGGTACTCACTACGACATTTGGATAGGATACGTATGACACTGTCTCTGCCCAGAGTTAGAGTGTCGAGAGTCTTTATCTTTAGCTTCTCCCAACCTCAGCTTCCACTCGTGTTGCTTTAACTGTACCATTTAGGGTAGCAAATTCAAATTCTTTTACCTTTGCTTTTTGTTTTCCCATTAACAAGAATTACTCATCAGTAGTTAAATAGTTAACTTAGAAAATATAGATAATCTGAAAATATCTTTCAAGACTTTGCCTAATATTTTATCCCAAGACTAGGAAATCTGATTTTACATCAGTGTAGTTAAACTTTTTTCACAGTCAGAAGTTGGCAATTCTGATTTCCAATTTGTCTGAAATACACCATTCTCTGCCATTTGAAACAAAAAAAATATTTAGAAGTAGCCAGTATAAACAGAAGTCCTTTACATAAAGACACTAAAGACTGAAAATCCAGGAATGGAAGCCCCAAATTTATTGAGATTATATGTGGTGGAGGTATTATGATGTCATTATTTTAGTGAATTATATATGACTTCAGCCCTCCTGACTGACCATGTAAACAAACTACATGACAATTATTTATTATGTATGCTACAATGCAGCA
The DNA here is from genome assembly GCA_029874935.1 of Atherina boyeri. Lineage (NCBI taxonomy): Eukaryota > Metazoa > Chordata > Actinopteri > Atheriniformes > Atherinidae > Atherina > Atherina boyeri. The sequence goes on along the minus strand of JAPMNP010675857.1, from coordinate 1,273 downwards.
ATCTATGCATTACAGTCCTGAAATTTTTCTACATATTTTCCAAAAGGTTGCACATGAGAATGCAAACATCACATACCCCTTTTTTTGTTTGTTTATTTGTACAGCTAGCCCCATGGCTTTAAGTCCAGCCATCAGCTGTACACAGACTCAGTAATTGTCTAAGAATTCATGGAGGGTGAGTGTGCATGCTGATATTGCTTTTTTTTTTTGCTTGTCTGGATACTGTTCTCCTCTCATTTATTGATATTTCAGTTAAATCCAAATACATGTAGCAAAATGCCAAGTCTAAAACCGTCATTATTATCGCTATTTAGAAGTTGCCATCAGTGAAATTTTAATAAAATAATACAATTTCTGCTTTTTGCATCACGTCTTGCTTCCTACTGTATGTGCTCAATACCATTCCTGGCTGTTTGTAGTTGAGAGAATATGTGTCGAATCTTTTTTTAAATGATTCATATGTTACCAGTTCTATGGACATTTCCCCGTTTTGTATTCATGTAAGTAAACTTTGTATGTACTGAAGCGTATGTATTTAGCTTCTTGCTGTTTTGTGATATGTTGATTCCTGCATTCAAAGACCTTGCTAAACCAGCCTGTTTCCTAGAAAGAAAAACATCTTCATTTTATAAAGGAAGTAACGAAATGATTTCTTTTTCAGTGAAACCTTAAAAGCAAATCCATTGAAAAATAAATGCTTGATGTTTGAGTGAAGAAAGAATTCAAAACAAATATGCATACTTAGTTGTGCTAAATATTCACTGACCCTGTTATTAAGTTTTACAGTTACAGAGGTTTTGAGTTGGTTTAACGGTCTTGGGTCGATAAAACTGATATAACCCTTGCTTATCAAAGGAAGACATTCAACTACAGCACTGATTTTTGCAAGAGCGGCAAGTTTCTTTTTTTCTTTTTCAAATATTTTAGCCTCAGAGAACAAGGTTTGTATCTCCTGCAAGACTCCTATTTTCCATTTGTTTAAATTCAAACTACTAAGTTAGAAAATGTTTGGCTTAAAAATACAGCCTTTCATCGTTCTGCACATTTCTAACAATGCATCATTGTGTAATGAATTGGGAGTAAGACTGAGATCTTCCATATGAGTAGTTCATTGAAACATAACTATCAAAGTCTTTTTCAGGTGACAGGGCAGGAGCAGTGGGAGACAGCCTGAGAGAGAAAAGTGTGTATGAAAGCAATAGAATGACGGATTGAAAGTTAAACTTTGAATGGATTTGAAGGATGGCAGAAAATCATCTAAATATTCATTTTT
>JAPMNP010675852.1:0-10975 GCA_029874935.1 Atherina boyeri | reverse complement strand
GTGGTCTCTCTTTTTAATATTCATCAGAACTCTTGCTGCCGCATTTTGGATCAACTGAAGGCTTTTAATGGTACCACATTGGAAAGATGTGCAAGAAGCCCAAAAACTAATAAAGTCAACACATAAAAGACACAAAATAAAATAAAGACCAATCAAACAAACAAACAAACAGAAAATATGTTTTCAGTATTCACCATTTATTGTCATGTGATAAGGTCAAAAATATTGTTGTGTTGCCTTCTGCCCACTAGTATCAGGTACATCGTATTGAATACAGCCGGGTTTTGAGCAAAGTTTTTGCCATAAAGTGATGTAAAAGGTCGTAGATGCAAAAAATTTCAGAAACCGTATGTATCAAATATGATACGTTTGGCTTTATACAGTAGGGTTAATGGTTTGATTAGGGCTGACATTCAAAACATTTGCATGGAATTTTAGGAATAAAGCAAATGTTCTTGTACAGGAAATGACTGTCCTGGTAGAGCAAATGTTCTGCAAATCTGATGTAGCTTAATGTGGAAGTCATGCAGTGAACACAAAGCAAAGGAACAGCTCAAGTTGTGAACAACTGGACAGAAAGAAGCTTGTGACTATAACTGATTTTATGCTCTGTGAAAATTCTGGGAAGTTTCATTGCAACACTCTGCTTTTAGTCACTTAGTTGTACTGTATACTGTATATATTGCATTGCTACGGAAATGTACATTATCTCGGATCATGGCAAAGCTGAGCAGCTTAATCAATGCAAATAACGACACATTCACCATCTATGTGACTCCATACTTGAGTAAATGTCTTTAAATGCAATATATTGTCAAATAAACTATTTCACTTGCAGTTCAACAAATATTTTACTTTGCCTTATTATTAGATACACTGTGTCCTTGTGTTCATTCTTTGGTGTAATTTTAGGTTAGCGACCCAGTAGCTGCTGAGTTCAGTCTGAACACACAGATGATTTTACTCTCGAAAAGGACACTCTGGCTCTCAGATGGCTCCATGGGCTTTGGACAGGACAGTGACACTGCTTTTTCACAAGGTAAAGGATCAGCTTTCAACCAACTACCCATTGAAATGTTGTGGATTAAACAACAATAAACAAGGGCCCAAAATTTAATGAACAGATGGCTGCTTGTTTTTCATCCCTCAGCACTTTGGAATTCTCTCCATTCTCTGGATCAAAAAGAAATCTTCCATATTTATTTTGTTGATTTAGCAGGATTGTTCCCCATTATTTCCTGACTCAACGAGTAAAATGAAAGGAAAAGGAGGCCTTCGTGAACTGCCATTTTCACTACATTCACATCTTTTCTCCAAACAACCCAATTATGGGAGAGCAAAAAATGTATTTCTCTCCAAAAAGGCCTTGAAGAACTTTCAAAAAGCCATTGGGGCTTTCTCCAAGTTAGTATAGGAATATAAAGTGTTCGAACTGGGGTTTAAAAGTTTTCTATCATTATTGAAGGGGAACTACGCTACATATATGTTTTACATTTCAGGTGTGTTTTGCAGTGATGAAAACTGAATTTGTCTTTCATTAGGGGATACAGTTTATGGCAGAGTGATGGTGGATCCAGTGCAGAACTTGGGTGACTCCTTTATTTGCAACATTGAGAAGGTGTTCCTGTGTACTGGAGCAGATGGATATGTCCCCAAATACAACCCTAGCAACTTTGAGTTTGGCTGTTTGGCTGATGCTCCATCACTACTCTATAGATTCAAGATTATTGTAAGTAAGACAATGATGTCATATCATGTTACATGTGCTTTTTATCAATGTATGTCTCAGTATTCTTTACTCTGGGCATTTGTCACTCCAGGATAAGGCCCAGCCAGAAACCCAGGCTCGCTCATTTGGAAATGTAGCCTTCAATGCTTTTCTGGCAGTGGATGATCCCAGTGCTTTAGCTTTGGTGAGACAACCTGGATCAGATGGATTCAGAATGGATTCTGCAGCTCTCTTCCAGGTCAGAAGTACTGTAAATGAATTCAGTACGCACCTTCAAACATTTCTTATTCACATATTTCACCAAATCTCCTATGCTCTCCTGTGGATTTTTATGCTTATTTTGTTTGACTTCTTTGCTCAGCCTTGTAACTTTTATGAAACTGGTGTGATCATGATGTTTTTTTAAGTAGTGAATAAGCAGAAATAAAAAGAAAAAATCTATGAGTCACAGATTGTGACTATGAGGTATATATTTTTTTCCCTCTGACATTTTTCCTTTTCTTTTAACAAGCTGAGAAAAAAAGATTAGCTGACCAGACAGTTTCCGTGCCCTTGTGGTAAGCCCCCTCAGTGAACAACCCGATCACCATGTGGGCCGGTTTTTCTATGGCCTCTGATAACAGAGTCGATTCTGACTCATAGTGTCAGCCTTTCTTTGTGTCTAAATTGCTTTTTCTAGTCAATGTGTCTGTGTTTCATACCTTGTTGAAAAAGGAAGAAAAAAACCCGAATGATTACGTCTGCTGGCAGGAAGTATTTGCTAATCATCCGTCTTTTATACCTACCGTAACTTTACATTGATTGGACATACTGTATGTTTAAAAATGTTCCTTATTGTGTCTATTTGACCAGATTAAAATAGATAAATTAATACAACAACAGCAAAAAAAGAGAAAAATATTCTAAAAAATAAACATATTTGTTTATAATCGTATACAGTAAGAAGGCTTTTCCTGATGGAGTATTTTCTTTTAATCATATTACTGGATTAGTAGTCATAAATAAAATGAATTGGTGATCTGCTCCATCCTGAATGTAATATTTTTTAAATGGCTTTTCCCTTCATTTGTAGCACTCTGTTGGCATGCAATGTTGAAAGGTTGCAGGTCCACTCCAGGGGGAGGTTTTCTCTGCCACAGAAAGAATTACTCCAGAAATGTTCTTGGCAGCCCTGGTTTTTCTTCCATTAGTTATCCGTGTCACCATTTAACACATTTACATAGTGCCTGTCAGGGTTAGTTTGGTATATCATCAAAGAATGAGCAGTTGCGTCCTATTTCACCTTTTCTATGTCACATCCAGCAGAATGTGCCATATGTTTTTTAATAGCAAGAGTCATCATGCAGTTGTACACCTTGGGACAGGTTGGTAGCCCATCATAATGCAAATATCCAAACAAGAACATATTTAATCTGGTACATTGCATAACTAATGTAGCTAATGTTACCGTTTAATTAGGTCAGAGCCACATAAAAAGGCTAATCTGAAGAGACAGTCTGGAATTGTTGAGTGTTTTTATGTTACCTTTGGTGCTGTAGTGCTGGTGAAACTCAGTTGACTGTTACAGTATGTTAGACTTTCCTTACAATACATGACGAACAGTCATGAGTTCAACATTGTGTTTTGCATTATGCAGTGACTTCTGAAAGAGTCCGTCCTTGTTCTACATCCAGTTTGATAGTTTAAGATAGAAATTGGGAGTTTTTATACAAGGCAAAGCAAAGCTAAACCCAGGGCCACAGAATCCAATTCATCTGTCAGGGACTTTTGGGAGAGGGATGTCTTTTAAAGGTCCATTGTACAATATTCTGAAGCTGTATTGATGTTGTTGCCAGAGCATACATACATGTCCTCTCTGCGCCTGCCTTGTATTTTTTGCTCTTAAGATCTTTGTTCTATGGTCTAGGGATGACTGAACAGGTGTGTTTATGCATGCATGGCTCTTTAGGGGATTGCAAATTTTGCAGCTTTTCCTCCACTGAATAACTCACTGTGGGAGCCACCAACCTCAGTTAAAAAGGCTCCACCAAAGAGAGGGATACCAACCAATAGAGATATTCCCTATATTCCCCATAGATCTGTTTTTACATATTAAAGTCTTGGAACTTTGATTCCACAAACAATAGAAAGTGGAACCCAAGTTCTTGTGTTTTTCCTTTTTTTAATACTTATTTTGTTCTATTTTTATTTTTATTTTATTGTGCTGCTCTAGTACAGCACTCAAGTTTTTCTAAGGTTATATTTCACCCTGAAAGGAGTACTTCTTTCAAATAACGCAAGCCATGTACCCCTCACCCAACCAAGGGGAAAAAAACAAGAAGAAAAAGAAAAAGGAAAAATGAAAGAGTAACAAAATTAACCTGTGATTAAACAGAACATGGGCTCTTTAAATCATATCTGTCGTGTTTCTCTTTCCAGGTGGCTGCAGGGAGAGAGTGGTACATACACACCATCTACACCGTCCGTTCCCGGGACAATGCTAACCGTGGCATTGGGAAAAGGAGCCTGGAATATCATGTAATAAGCCAACAAACAAATTCTCTGCCAAAGAGTCAAACTCGTGCCAGAAGATCAGCCAATGATGTGCCAGACATAACAGAGGAGATTGGGGTGAGCAATAACCGTGGCACCAACATTTTGCACATCGCGCTGGACCGCAGCAGCCAGCGCAAAACAAGTCCAGAGAGAGAGATCTTCACCAAAGGAAACATTCCTCGTGAGCTCAACCAGAGAGACAGTGATGACAGCCTTGTATTAATCATTGGCATCTTTGTTGGATTGCTCCTCACTGTGCTCCTCGTCATTGTATTGGTGTTACTAGTACGGTCTAAGCAAGAGAAGAAAGAGGTACCCAGGATCTCTAGCAGTGCAGAGCCCATGATGACCCAAGGCCTCAGCTCCAGTGACAGTTCAGAGGTCTAACAGACTGAAGATTGAAAGATTTAGTTGATATTTTTATTTTGCAAGTGCCTCACATTTTGCTAAAAAAAAGATAAAGATTGTCTGAAGCAACACAAACTAAAAGAGCTTTGATTTTTTCAAAAAACTACTTGAAATATTGCGTCACTTCCACAGCCAGGAAGTGGTCTGGACACTAAGTAGGAGATGGACGGTGTTGGTAGCTGTTTCAACGTACTCATCAAGTTGTCATAACTCATTTATTGTTATGGATTGACTTCTGATGCCAACTGATCCAAAAAGGTGTTACTACATTTCCAAAGGTGCTACAGGAGATCCCTCTTAACTTGAATGGCTTTGGCTGTTTTGCTGAGTGAGTCAAGAAAAGCTGGATATTTTGCTTACTGTTGTAGTTATTAATAACAGGCTTTGTACATTTAAGTGCATCAAGACACTGTTCACAGTTTGCTTACACAAAATCTGTCTCTTGTGATAGAAAATGAGTTAGATTCAGTGTGTGCCTAAGAAGTTTGCCGGATTTTTAAGGTTTTATTATGTAAAATGTTTGTCTTATATGTGATCTGTAAAACATAAATTCAAATGGGAAACAAATCATTTGAATAGGTACTGTTTGGTGTGCTTTCATTTCTTTTGTTTGTTTGTTTGCATGCATTTATTTTTTTCTATTTTAAAATGCCTACAGTAAATGCTGATTTGAATTTGTGACATTTGTGTCTGATCTGCTGTATTTTCACCAGTTTGTATTTTACTGTATACACCACTATTTATCAATAGGTCACCGCTATTGTTACATTTCCTCTATTATTTTTGTTGTTGACACACTGTATGTTTTCATGACTATATGACTGACTTATGACACTAAGTCAAATAAGAGAAGAGAGACGTTTCTGTGAGAGGAGTAGTAATGAAGCTTTTAAGACAGCTGGTCTGCAGTATACAGCATGTTAGATCGGTTCAATATCCACTATTTCTAAGTGGAACCATTTTCACTCTTGGTACAGTTAATTTTTTTAAAACTTCTGATTGGTGTAGTTTTCTTTAGATAACTAAATCACTTTAGGAACAAGGCTTTGTGAAGACGGTGCTGTTTTTATTTTGATCGCATTTCATGATAAAGGGAATTAAATGTTTTACCTCCAATTATCATTATTGGCAGAAATTCTGTCCATGATTAATTAGTATAAAATACACTATTCGTCGTACATAACCAGTTCTTTCTCAAACTGTGTATCATGCTGATCATTGGGTGAGATGATTATACTGAAAATGATTGTGCCATTTTTCCATTGAAGCATTTTGTACAAGAGAAGTTGACACTTTATTCAAGTGTTCCATTTATGTGTTCTTTTTCCTCATATTAGAAATCACCTGATTGTTACAAAATCTGATTACCTCTTCATATTATAATAAACAATTACTTCATCATCAGTTTTTCATCAGACTTAAAACAATTCTATGCAACCTGTGATATATTCCTTCATTAAATGTTACACCAAGTATGTTTTTTCAGTGCACAATCTGCTTGCTGATTTAGATTTGACCCTATATCTATGTACTGTGGTTCTTTTATTACACTATAATGCTTTGAGTGCATTCTGAGTGTTTTACGCACACTTATGTATGTATTTATGTATATACATATATGTTACATATAATTATACCATTTGGATGTTTTGGGAATGGTTATTGTTAAAAATGCATACTGTATGTGCTGTAAGTATTTGTAACATAGGCCAGAAGCACAACATGGTCTGCAAATAAATAATTTTTCAAGAAAACTAGTTGTAATGTTTTTGTTCTGCAAAATGCAAAAGATTAACATTTTTTAGAAAAGCAGTGCAAGACAATGAAAACGTTTAACACAAATCTTCACTTTTAGCTGTTATTCCCATCTTTCAGTTAAAGACAACAAAATGTTGAATGGAACCCTAAAAAACAAAGATATATTAGTGTAGCCATATTGGGTCAGTTCATCATTTTGTTGCAAGAAGGGATTCGGTTTAATTAATCTGATTTAAATGAAATGACTTTCTAAGGAAATTAAGCATAGAGTGGGTAATCACATTCATTTACAACAGCTCAGTAAACCATGTGCTTTTATTACCAGTGCATATTCATAGAGAAAAAACAAAATATTGAGGATGGTGAAATACTTTAGACACATCTCAAAATGTGAGCAATTGACTCCTAAAAGATGTCTTTGCTCCCATTTGGCAACAAGTCAAACATTAGATCAGGTGCATGAAAAGACAGCAGCTTTCTGGCTGACAGAACTAGTGATATGTGAGTCATACTCAAGTAATGTCGGTCAGAAAAGCTCCACAGTGTGTAGAGCTAAGGTTGGTGTTAGGATGTTAAACACAGTGCTGTGGATAATTAAATCAGACCAGGATCCTGTCTTTACAGCAACCTCTTCTCTCTCCTGTTGTGGCACAATGTTTTCTAATGAAATTACATAAAATGAACATCAGGGGGAGCAAGAGCAACAACAGCCCAACGGCCAAGGTAGGAACTCGGGTCTAAAAGACAGTTAGCGTACAGAAGTATCATGAGTGGATTCTCAAGCATGGATGTGTTTACTAGCCAATGTCATCTAATAAATGGTCATTTACAGTAATGCATTTGTGACTGTTTCCTGTGAAGCCACGCAATAGCAAACAGTAAAACAGAATTCATATTCAATCTCCATAATTTTCTGTGATCTCTGATGCAGACTACATTTGTACAAATCAACAGTTTTCTCACAAAGTGACCAATGTGACCCTCACTCTGATGTGCCCAAGCAATTAATGATATTTGATATTGTTGTACTTACACTGTATTCAAATTTAAATGGATTTCCTGAGATATGTGTTTAATTTCTGGTCAGATGGTAGCACTTCAAAGAATAAAGCTATTATATTGTTAAAGGCAAAAAAAACTATAATTCAGTTCTTTAGTCAAACATTGAGTCTAAACAGAGAAATTTATATTTCTTTGTTGACATCTAAAAGGATAACAAAGATGGAGCAGTAGCATTGGAAAAGAGCTGCTCATCTGTACAAATGCTGATCTACATTTTCAAGATGATGGTGGATACTGAATTCTGCTTTAATATGAATAATCCCCTTAAAAGTGGGAAGTTCCAAAATAACAAAAACAAAAAAGCACATAAAGAAAAACTTAGAAAAATAATTTGTAAATGCTAAGCTAGTACAAAGTACAAATAAAATAAATTAGCATTTTCCATTGTTTTCCCCCTTTAAAATAACTGTTATAAACAAAACTATTGTTGTGCTGCTTACATAAGCAATAATATGACACTCTTCTTCTTTAATGCATGTGTTGGGTGCGTTTTAAGAGCCCACTCTTCAACAGCTGCCATACACATATTTAAAGTCCTAGAATCCTTCATCTTCGTCTGCTCTTTGAATAGGCAAAATCTGTGTTATGAAATAATAGCACATACATACATACAGTGATCTAATATACACAATATACATTCATGTATATACAATACATACAGCAAATCAATGCACAGATGGTGATGACATTTTTATGCGGGATACCAGTAAATGAGAAATTTTACATTTCATTGCTGGAGAAGCAAAGCATTGTTTATTTCACTGTCAGCATTAACTAGCTCATGGTAAAAGCAAATGGCGGGTACACTGCGCTGTTGCCTAGGTATTGAGAAAAGAATTTGACTTCATGCATCTGGTCAAGTTATGGCTGATTAAATATTTCAGTCTATCTCCTAAAGTGCCAGGTCTTACAGAAAGTCTGGTGTGATAATATTTTCAATAGGTATGAAGCACAAAAAAGCTTTCGCAAGTTGTCTAAAATCAGTCCATCAGTCCATTAATTTATGTCAGTATTTGTCCCAAGGACGCTACATTAATCAAACTTAGAAATTCACCTTCAGTACACATCATAAAGGTAAGATGAATTGACAACTATATCTAGGAAATAAGCTGATGTGCACATCAAAAGGCTGTGCTGGAATATCATTGCACCCTGTGGAATACATTGGTTGTGTCGTCAGTGCTTGCAGTGGTGAAGGTGTCTTGGGTCTTTACTGCAGGTAGCGGTAGACCTTGAAGCAGTGGTTCCCAGAGTCTGCCACCGCCACATGGCCATCAGAAGTAAGGGCCAAGCCCTGAGGGCCGTAAAGCGGGTCAGCTGATGTGTTGATGTAGGACAGAAAAGATCCTGAGCTGTCAAACACCTATAGCATTAAAAGGACAGGTTTTAAGTTATTGATACTGTAACAAAGCTGCTCTGTGCATTCAGAGAAATCTAATTTTGTCAAGCGAACCTGGATCCGACTGTTGCCCCAATCCGCAACAATAATATTTCCGTTGGCATCTACAGCCACTCCTGTTGGAGCATTGAACTGGCCGTTCCCCTCACCATGGGAACCAAATTTAAACAGGAACTCCCCATCTGCATTGTACACCTGTCAGCAAGATTAAATGTGAGAGAATGACACCGTCACTGTTTTCATAATGGAAAATATGCACACAAAAAACAGGATAGAAGTTAAAGTTTCATTAAGTTTGCCTTTCCTTGTTTTACTGAAACAAAATATTTTTGCAGTTAAGTTTTACTGTTTAATATGCACATATGAAAACAATTTCTTCAAATTAATAAACATGTTTTAAGGGCAGGATTTAAAAAGCCCAAAATATGTATCCTGTTCATTTCTAAACAATTTACTAATACTACTTCCAGTCCAGGCTTACTGTGAAAAATAGTGCACACATATACTTGCAACAAGCCATACCTTGACCGAATGGTTGTGAAAGTCTGTCACCACAATCTCATTTTTGTTATTGACGGCCACAAAGTGAGGACCTGAAAACAGCAAAGGGGACAGAGAGGGTAAGAGTTACTGTGACTCATGTACAACATACAGGAGGAAGTTCCACACTATTTTAGGACTTAGAAAACAAGACAGAAATTGACCACAGAAAGTTGATGATGGACAATACGAGAGACGCGACAAAGATGATGAATCCACATAAAAAGAACAGGTACATTTTCTCAGTTCACACTCACAGTGACTTAATTACTTACTGAAAACAGGGCCAGATTTACTAAGCTTTGATTCCAGTGCAATGTTTGCACCACTTTTCTCTATAAGAAAAGAAAAGGTCCAAGTGAGAAATGAAAGAAGGGTGGGTTTCAACTTAAATGACACTGTATAGCTGAAAACCCTTCACGGAAAGGTTCCAGTAACACGTGTAAATTATTGTTTTTCCTAAATCTGAGTGAGGAGAACATTATTCCATGCATTAGCGTGAATCATTAAAAAATGTCTCCTACAATAAAAGTATAAACATGTGTACAGTTTAAGGTGATCAATGCAATAATGGCAACAACAACAAAAAAAATGCATCTGCTGATGTCTTGAAGTAAGCAAGCAGCTGTGCATGCATGTACCAATTTGGCACAAATTAAAAGAGTGAATAGGAACATGATCACTGGAGCACTCCTGAAAGGAAACCATTTTGAAAAGTCTGTAAATCTGGCCCAATCATATGGCTTTATACATGCTTCATTTAATCTGCATCCCAGTCTCTTCCTGTAAGAAATATTGAAAATTAAAACAATATGGGTTACTTGTAGCAGTGTGAAGTACCTGCAAAGTGTCTGTCTGAAGTTCCTCTGGCTCCAAACTTTGTCACCAGCTTCCCATTTGATTGGAAGATAAAGACGCAGCAAGCTTTATTATCAACTGTGATAATATGTCCATTTTTATCCACAGCCACACCTNCCCATCAATCTTCCGGCACCTATTTTATTCTGTGGCAGCCAGAGAAACAGAATTGTCATTTAGTTACTGTCCCCTTTTTATAATTATGTGACAAAATTTATTTTTTCTATTTTTACTCTCTCACACTTCTTACCTTAAACTTGCCATCCGAGGAGAAGATGCTAATCCATCTATTGTCATAGTCAGCTACGATTATGTCACCGTTCATGTCTACCGCTACACCAGTGGGACGCTGCAGCTGTCCTGGTGAACGACCTCTTACTCCAAACCTCATCTTGAATTGACCGTCATTAGAGAAAACCTATGAAAACAGATAACCTTTATTTACTCAAGAATCTAAATAATTACATTATTATTTTTTATTTTCAGGCTGAAAAATAGACAATGACCTGTATGCACTGGTTGTTACTGTCTGCCACCACAATGCGCCCATTACTGGAGGCTGAGATACCTTGAAGATTTGTAAATTCTCCTTTGTCTCGCCCTCTTGTTCCTGCCAAAACAACAATTCATCAGAATGCTTTAGCACTGTGTGTGTGTGTGTGTGTGTGTGTGTGTGTGTGTGTGTG
>JAPMNP010675841.1:0-12451 GCA_029874935.1 Atherina boyeri | reverse complement strand
TATGCATTAATGTTTCCTGACAATATTGTCTTTTTTTCCCATATACCAGAGAGACAGTAAATATGAATATAATTTTTAAATATATAAAATATGCTGTTTTTAAAGGGGTGCCCTGACTTTCGCACACAACTGTAACTGTTTTTCTAAATGCAGTACTTTGCAACAACAATCTAGATTTAGTCCTAGTTAAAACCACTTGTTTAATCCAAAATCATTATAGAAATGAGCCTTATTTTATCTACAGAACACAATAATGTATATAGTTGCTTTCTCACAGACTGTACTATGCTACTACAATGTCATTGCACTAGAAAGTCATTAATTTGAGAAAAGCTTATCCAGTGATCATAAAAGAACAAGTGCCCTCCATTTGGTGGATACATAATGTTTAACAGATTACTTTGTTTGAGCTATTCACTAGCGGGCTAAGAGGAAGATGTTGTATGAAAAACCATTACTGTTTGAATGGAAATGTATTATCATGCAACTTTCCTAGCAAAGAAATCCAGCTTTTGAGCAATTTTTGATTACATACCAACAGGAACTGATGTGAATGATTAAACAGAATTTACTTTGCACTCTTCAAACACCCATTCTTGAGGCCCCTCAGTGCGCAGTTTCTGGATGTACTGGAACATGTGGAAGATGATGTCTTCTACATGCACTGCAGTGGAAGATCAAATCACAGGAAAGACTTATAAAAAAAACAAAAAACCAACAACATATCTACCCTCCAGATAGCTTCTTTAATCACATGTAAAACATACTATAATGTTGTACTTACAAAGACCTTCCTCAGTCAAATCCACATTGATGATAAAAAACATGAAACCTCTGGCTCCTTCTTTTTGCCCTCCAACAAGTGTGTTGACCCAGCCTTAAAAAAATAATCATTGCAAATTTCTTCAAGTGAAGCGTACATTTTTACTGTAATTTTACAATGTAAAAAAAACTGAGTGAATGGTACTTTTCAGGTACACACAAACAATAATCTGCTATCCTCCAAGTGCTGCTCTTAGATGTTTCAAATCGTTGGCGTTTAAAGACAGTGATCAGAACAGGTTTCATGTTTGGCTATGAAATATAAAAAAAAAAAAAAAAAATTAAAAAAAAAGGTGCTATTAAATAACTATGAGCCAGTTGTACAATATTTGTCTGTCCAGAGTGTAGAGCATTTTTAATTACAATCCTGTAAATTATTATAATTTATGTTTGCAGGGCAGCTTTGTCCTTTAGTACCTTTAGATTTCAGCTCAGACAACAAACTTCCAGGTCCTTCATGACCAATCAGATGTCCCAGATAATGCCCTGGGTTAGATTTATAGTACTTCTGCAGGTCTGGGATGGGGAATGTCACATACAAGTTTCTTATGTCTTTGATAGGGACCACTTTGTAGAATTGCTGTAACAGAAGAAGCTGCATCACTAAAAGAACATTTATTTATTCAACAGAAAAAGCTCGGATGACCAAAAAATAATAGAAACTGTATTGATACTAGGAGTCTTTAATCAAAATTAAGCAAGCAAAATAAAATTAATTCAGTGTCCCCGGTCTAACATGAAAGTAAAAGTTTTAAAGAGGGCACAATAATATACGCTGATGAGACTCACTTTGAGGTGCACTTCCTGGAAGGGGTGCTCAGGGAATTCTGGGACAGGCACATTCTTGTTTTCAACTTCACCGAATAGTTGTACCACCATGGAAGTCAGTTCATCAAGAGATTCTGTGAGAAGATCAAGAAAACAAAATAGATGTGTAGCTCAAGACATTCATTATCAAACCTCCAAAGTCCTCTTTGCGATTGCTGAATTGCAAGGAGGACTTATACAAAATGTATCATTTGACCTTGCCTGGATTGCTCTAAATATCAATAAAGTGAACTTGTTGAATATCATAAGAAACCCCAGGTAGGATTTCAGCTCAATCCTTTATTTTACAGAAAATTTGTGTTGGAAGAAAGATGCTTTGAGAAAAGGAAAATAATCAAGGTCATTAGATTGTAAATGCAAAGACTAGTTTTTAAATCAGTTTCTATTATATGCATCATTATCAATGCAGTGATCATTATTACCTACAATGACAAAATGAATAAATACAGAAGGATTTCACAGTATAAATCCACACACCAAACTACTTCACACTGCACTGTTTCAAGGCATCGCTGCTTTGCTCTCTTTTCATATTCCTGTGTGAAGGAAAGTTTATCCACATTATCCACTGAGAGATAAGATCTATAGGAGGACAGAAACTGCCTAAATTAAATACAGAAATATCAATTTGGGACAATATGCAGAGAACAAAAACGTAAAAAAGAAAAATACAGAAAAAAACGGACAAAAAGATTTTTTTAAAAAGGAGGGAAAGAAATTAAAAAGCACCATTTAAACACAATTAAAATGGAAAGTGAATTAAAAAAAAAATAGGGTTATAATACAGAGTTAAATTAAAATCAATATATTTTCATTTTTGGCAGTTTTGGTTGTGCACAGATATCAACGACATGCAGTAATCGTGCAACGTCCCCTGCTGAAGAGAAACCTTTAACTTGGCACAGATGTACCCAAGACAGAAAGGTAACCACATCCCAATTTAATTTTTTGAGTCTATTCATAAAAGCTCAGCTGGGAGTTTGCTGGGAAATGTCCCCAATGTCTTAGTTATGGCTTTTTCTCTACCCAAATGTTTCAAAGTTTGTATGTTGAAGAAGTTGTGATCCGAACAGGTGTTGCACAATATTATCACACAGCTGTGGCCGATACATCCTCCAGCTCCAGGCTTCCTAAGTCTTTCATGTCCGTTTCCATGCCCAACACTTAATCCCTTTGCCTCATTGCAAAATGGAGGGGGAATTATACTGAATGAGGCATGGCGTTCTGAACCAAGACAAAAGGGCAGAACCCCCCAACAAACTTATTTGAAAGCTATTGGAAAATTCAAAAGGAGAGTTTTTTTCATCATGAGATGTAAAAAAAATAAATAAAAATAATCTGCTGGTATTAAATTTAAGCTTGACATCAATTATTTTTGCTAAACAAAAAAACCCTGAGGTACAATATCTCAACTGATGTCAGAATAATGCATGCTGTTGTAAAATGATTTGGTAATAAGACTTGAAATACTGTGGTTTTCAGGTCCACCATGTACTGCATGGCTTGATTTGTGTCCCCTTTGTTCCTCTCTTCACAGTACAGACTTGTGGTATCTTACATGCTTTGCTGAGGAACAGTGAGGATTTTGAAAGACCTCCATGTCACATATGTGAGAGATCAAGTCTTACCTCTTCCTAACACACACAGTCCCATGAGGTTAGAGGAGTAATATGTAGAGTGAAACTTCAGGAGCTCTTGACGGACGTCAATCCCATCTTTACATGGTCTGGTCTCAAGTGTCAATTTGTTGCCTATATGAAAGATTCAAATCAGCCCATTAGTTATATCCATTTTGTTGACAAATCCAGACCTAAACTTTTCATATCAGAGATTTATATTCAACTGTAATAAATCAATAAAGTCTGAATAAACTGATTAAAGTAAGCCCCTTGGCAAAAATAAAAAGGGACACATTAACTAAAACATCTGCAATAGCAAAAAAAAAAATCCCTGAGTTTGACGATTTGAGAACATGAGAGATGGAGCAATTTATTTTTTACATTATAGATTGTACTCATAAAACTGGAAAATAAATGCTAACGTGCCATATCTGCACTAACTACATGGCTATATCTAGAATCATGTCGAGTTGTTCAGTTTTTCTGAGCATAACAAATAAAGCAGCAGTGAACAGAAGATTATTTTAGCTGGCTCTGGATTTCAGGCCCGTCTGATCCTCTTTTACCCTTTACTAGAACAGAGATTATATCAATCAAGACTGCCATCAGGTGGTTATTTTGAGCTAAGAGATGATCCACGTGCATGTGACTGATCAGAGATTCTCCATGAAAAAGAAATCCTGTTCCTGATGTGAAAACAGCTTTCACAAGGCAGGCTGTTTTATTCCAATTAACAAAACTATTCAGAACTTTTTGCAATCTATTAACATCTTCAGTCTTAACATGTATGATTAGATTAATCTGGGACAGCCAGCTAATCCTAACTCTAAAATCGCAGCATCTAAAAACCTACTGATGGCACAGTTGCTTTAACACTGTCCAATAGTGCCACTGTGATTATACAGTAGCTCAGCATAAATTGCTCTCTGCTTGTATTCATTTGGCATCGCTTCTTAGCCAGCCAGCCAAATTCAGCTATGATATCCTTATCAGCAACCAAAGCAGGATGCAAAAGCTACAAAAGTCAAACTAATTAATATAATTAAAGTGTTTTAGTTCTGATCCCTGATGGTTTCTACCTGTTCCAAATTTACTGAAGGGGTGGTTTGGGTTGCCTGTGGCCTTCTCTAGCTGAAAAAGCCTCCAGGCATCATTCATCAGGTTCTTTTCATGCTCAGAGTCCACAGCATTCACCTCCCGGTCCTTACAGCTCTCATCGAACAGAGGGCACAGGAAGAACTGAGCAAACCTGAGGAGATTGAAAAGGACAAAGGGAATTCAGCATTGCACAGATGTATAATACAAGCAGTTAAGGCTTTTGTCGTTTTTTAGCATTTGTAAACTAAATGTGTTCCACATTATCGATGTACAGCAGTGGGACCATGTACACATGCACAGAAGAGACACTGAGAGGAGATGTTGAAACCATTTGCATGAGAAAAAAAAGGTCAGAGCAACCGCCACGCAAATGAGGAAATGCAAAGCACATACACAAGTTGATACTCTTAAGTAAATTGTTTCCACAAAGCACCTCAACCATGTTCCTTTGTCTCAAAGTGTTTTAAATCAGAGGTTCAGGGGTCCTTTTTTTATGAAATTGCACAGCAGTAAGATAAAAATGGGTTTCCTTCTGATTACACAGAACCGACATTATGACCAAGGTTAAAATCTAAATTAAAATGTTCCCAAGTAAAGCACGCAGACATAAATGTGACAGATAAAAAAAATTATAAAATAATTAGCATAAGCATAAAAAGTGAGCTATATAGTCACACGGCCCTTCTAGACAATGCTTTTATCAATAATTAATGTCACTCTGCAATGTCGTTTCCGACCACCGGAGTCTAGATGGCCTTCACAATTCACTGGCACATGAGAACAATGAGCCTCTGCCACTGAGACAGGTGCTTACTAGACTGTCATTCATTTCTAATAAGGTAAGCATATCCCTTTACGTCCAATTCTAACCTCCTGAATTTAATTTCCAAGCCAACAAAGCTGGGACATGTGCATGGCCCCCTGCAAGGCTGAGGACATCAGTCTTAGTCTGTCCCTAAGGTTGAATCAGCTATACAAGAGTTAATGTGAAGTATGACTAATGTTTGGATTGACAAAGTCCTCCAAAAGTGGTGAGAGTAAGAGTATGTAAGTGCATAAAAAGGAATACGGCGGGTACAGGGTAAATCTAATTCCATGACTTTTAATGTACCTGTCAAGAGCTCCTTGCAAATGCTCGTGCGACACATCAAAGAAATAGTTTGTATGTTCCCCGCTGGTAAAGGCATTGGAGCTGCCTGCATGTTCGCTGAGAAACTGACTGTATTCATTCTCCTTGGGATACTTCTGTGTTCCCAGGAACAGCATGTGCTCACAGAAGTGCGCCAGCCCCGAGATGTTCTCTGGGTCCGATAGTGAACCTGTGATTAGAGCAGAAATGGACACCCGGATGTCATTAATGAATCAGTATACCTTAGCTCTCTTAACAAAGTACTTAAGAATTCAGAAAAAGTATTTTTATTTATCAAAGTTTACTAGATGGTTCGCCTACAAAGTGACGATATTTGATAATCTTCAATGTGTAATCATATCACAAACAATACATTCATATGAACATTTATTGGTGTGTTTGTTAAGCAATTATACTAATTGCCACACAAACACACACACACACACACACACACACACAACAGGATCATAATAACAGTATGAATTATATTAGGCAATTTTTGCTAATCCTAGTTTGAAAGACCAAGTAATGCCACACATATTTTGAGACAAAATACATTAGTATTTTGAAAATTCATCTCTCATAACTTGGTATAAAAAACTGGTTAAGTTAATTAAATAATTTACTGTTCACTAAAGACATTGGTATATTAAATATCAAGCTTTTTAATTGTGATTCCATGCTCATACACTACAACAAACAAGCTATAGTTAGTGAGACAGGACTAAATGGTAGAAGTCACTACAAGTAAAAAGTTGTAAATGACCGACTCCATATGGCAAAGAATGTAGCCATGTAGTGATATACTAAATCAGGCATTAAAACAGGGGGAAAAAATAGGCATACATGCTAAGAGCAAAATGTAATCAGAGTTACTTTGTACATGTACTTTAAAAAATTTTGCAAATAAAAATGTTTTTGAGCATGATTTATGCAAATCTTTTTGATCAGGTACAGAACAAAAACCAAAACAAACAACAACAAAAAAAAAACCTAACAGTTTTTGGCTTTAAAAAAAATCATGTGATTTCTCACAAGTACCTGGAACAATAAACAGCATTCATAAGGTTTTACCTATGTGGACATCCAAAGCAGCTGATGATTTGTCAGTAGTTGGATCACTGATGAGCATTGCCTTCAAGCCATTGGTAAACTCCAGGCCCCTGTAAACCCTTTTGTCCTCTGGAGAGCGAATTACATCCCTGACCACCCTATTAACAGCTGGATCAGTCATTCTGAGTGGTAAGGATGACACCAGCCAGCTGTGGAGGGAACAATTCAAAACTTTAAAGATATTAGAGCAAAAAGTATTTCAGTACCATGGATGCTTTCAATATCCTTTAAAAGTTATGAAGAAAACAAATCAATGGGGTCAAAATCTATAAAGCACACCTGGTGTCACTGTAGTTGGCAAAGTCATTAAACACACAATGGGCCTGTCATATTAAATCTTGTAAAAGTTGTAAAATAACAACACGTAGCGAGTTTGGACATATCTGTGTGGACACCTCAGCATCACTGTTACTATTACCAAAAACATTTGATCAGATAGCAGAAATCATTCAACCTGATAAAAAATACAAGAATACATAAAATAGTCGGTTAAGCACGGGTATAAATTAATACAACCGCTTGCAGGTATGCACAGCAGTCCCACACAAAAGACAAAATTATCCCACTCACAAAAGGGGGAATAGTAGCATTAGCTTGATTAATTTATAACAGCACCAGCCAGGTTAGCAAGTATCCAAATAGCAACTGCGTTGCTATGTCAACCTTGGTGGAAAGGTTTAATTCCACAAGGCTTGAAGTGTAAAATAACTAATTAAGTGAAACGGGACCATCGAACACAAGCTGGCTTAGCTCTTAATGTAGCAACACAGCTAACTACGTCGGGCTTAGCCAGGGAAGGAAGCTAGGTCAACAAATACCGGCTTTAGCGGCTCGAGATGCTAATGTTAGTTTGGTAGATAGCCAACTTGACGCTTGGAATAAAAAATAATAATAACTTCTTATCTGAAAGATAAAGCATTTGCTCGAGAGCGCTTACCTAAAATCTTGATTAATACAGACGCCGCTTCCTGTTGACTGGAGGTATCTCGCAAAGTGGGCCGTTCGGTTAATGCACTTATACATACTTTGCACCCATGGAAAACAAACCATGGCTTTCACAGCGCCATCTTTAAACAGCCAGGAGCAGTTGAGCCCAGAGCGTAGCGGAGTGATGCGATGTAACTTATCGATTCAACAATTAAATTTACAACTAAGACATCACCACACAATAAAAGAAATTTACAATACATATACTTTAATATTAAAAATACTGACAATCGGGAAACTGTTTAAATCTTGATAGACATTTTCGTCATGTCATTAATTCTGATATCGATTAGGTAGCCTGCACTGGGATTTCCGTTTACGTTCAACGTCTCGGATCAAGTTTATTTCAAGCCTTTTGACCTACTGGAACTATCATTAAAGCATTAAAAATTACATGATAATATCACCTCACTTTCCTTCAGTTTGTAAAGATTATTGTTATGGCTTGGAGTTTTTTTTTTAAAGAGGATATAATTTTGAAGGTTATAGTCCTAAGAGAATTGTATAACAGGGAAACAGTGTGACCCCGTTTTTTTTTTACAATGGTGACCTTTTATTTGTAAGGTATTATTAGTATATTTAAAGTTGCTTTTTAAATTCCAGTGGTCTAGATTGAATTGTTTAAAAGACTTAAAATATTTTGTTCATTGCGTGCAGAGCCTGCGCAGAGCAGATGCGCTTACAGGTGCTGTGGTTACCGTACCACTAGATGGCGACAAAACAAAGATATCGATTTATTTGTGTATTCAAATCACATATTTCACATTACCTGCCACTCATTCAAGACCAGAGCTTGTCCCTCTTTTTTTGTTATACTTTTTTTTTTTCTGTCTTTTGTGGCAACCGAACATCATTTACTCTAATGGATTATATTCATACATGCATTGAATGTACAGTTGAAAGCAAACAGCATGGAAGTAACTTCCCATCATGGATGGATGAAAAAAGGTACAGAAACTGAAGCTTGAGCAGGTAAAATAAAATAAAAGTCAAATTAAAGTCTAAATTGGCTACGACATGATTAAATAGAGGCCCTGCAATAGACTGGGATAGTTCCAGCTTCCCTGCTGGAATAAGAGGTACAAAAAAATGAATGAATGATTAAATAGTGGCTTATAAGCAGTGTTGTGATAGTTACTGAAAAAAAAGCAACTAGTTAGTTACTAGTTACTTAATTAAAAAAAATTAATCGGTCCTTTCTTGATTACTTCCCCTAAAAAGTAATGCATTACTGTTAAAAGTACCTTTTGTTACAGTTTCAAAAGAACATTCTTGAAAATGCTCCCATAAATGACCTTACTTTGATTTAAGTGTTGAATTTAATAAAAACTCAAAAAGTTGTTTTCAGCAATTATATATATATATATATATATATATATATATATATAAAATTAAAAAAGTTTTTTTTTTACAGGAATGCTTACTGTTGCCTTTAGATGGATGTAATTCAAGACCAAAAATCAATCAAACATACACTTATGACAGACCACTTTGTTTCCATTTCAAGTTTTATCCCAAAAAAGGGCAACTTTAAAACTGCTGAAGTATTAAAGTACTTCTCCTAAATGAGCAGTTTTCCTAACATAAATTTCCTACGTCGTAGAACAATCTGCAGATGAAGAAATCCCTGAGCTGATCAGGTTCATCAGTGAAGATGAGGGTAACGGTCTCCCAATACTGTTTGTATGTTGTAGTGGCCGTTACTGCACTCTTTCATGGTGAGCTAAGATTAGTGGGGAGTCCAGCAGTATAGAGCCACATTCATCCCACCTTGCGATGATTCCTGACAAAAGCATTTACTTTATTACTTAATGAGAGAAGTGCATATATTCATGTATTCTAATGGAAAAAGCTGCAGGAAATCTCAAATCCAGATGGGCAATGTAAAAACTTACAAAACAAACAAATGTCTCTACTATAGTGATGAGATCTTATTAAATGATGACTGATTATTACCCATAAAATAAAATAAAGCAGCATGGAATATCCATGAACTTCTTGAATCAAGCAGTATTATGAAATGCTATTAAAAAAAACAAAAAGACTTAAAAATGATTGTACAGGGGGCAATTTAAAAACCAGTTCCTGAAAAAGTGTCCCAACATTATTCTAGTTTACAAGCAACAACAATTCAAAACAATGATTCAAAATCCTAGTAAGGCCTCAGAAATACATACAATTATAAAAAACTTCATGTGTTCAGCAGAGTTACATATCAAACATACTTGTTCAAAAAAAAAAAAACCTTCTCCTGATCCTCTACATTCTCGTTTTATCACACACAACCCATTCTCAAAGCAGCATCTGAAAATATCAAACAAAAAGCCTCCAACTGGGAAGCTACTGTGTAAAGGGATTTTGGCCTTTAGAATATTTTAGGATTTCTACTTTCTTCACAAACAGCCGACAGTTGATTATGCACTTGCACAAACACGCTTGTGGCTCAGTCAGGCGAACATCTTGATTGGAGAAGATCAAGGCGTGTCGGTTTGACACCGAGTGAAGTCCTTCACTGACACCCCCCTTCCTACCACTGTGTGCTGCTGTGTGTTGACCTGCCAGCCTTGCTCACAGTTTGGCAGCCATGAAGTTGATGTGGGGTGTGGGCAGAGGGAACAGATGCAGGCTCTTCTTAAACGCTGTTATGTCCTGAACCAATGTGGGCTAAGGAAACAAAACATCTGGAGGTCAAAGATAGTCTAGTTTCATAGTGTACATCTAATTCATGTCATGCTCCGAGAGTTCAACCATTATTTATTGTCTTAGTTTTAAATAGTCTTTCAAGTTTATGTAGAGTAGAAATATGCAAACAGTCAAGAAAGTGTGTAACAAATAAAGAGGCTTAAAGAAAAGGGTATTGATTACCTGTGGCAGGGAAGGAGCAGGAGCCAGGTTATCATCATTCTGACCAGGAAACTCTCCAACTATTGGACCTGGTACACACACACATGCACAGGTTTACAAGTCAAAGTCACTGTTAATACACTCATTAAGCAACTAAATGAAGCAACCACCATCTTTGTACATATACTTACATGACTCCATCTCTTTGGACAGGATGTGCACAGACACCTTGTGTCTCTTTGGGGCCTTAACTGCCAGCCGCTCCTGTATTGACAAAGAAAAAAAGAAAGAAAGAAAAATATTAGAACAGGGAATGTCTTTAAAGTAACACTACATACGTTTCCAAACTTAAAACTCTGTGCTCCTGACTTATTTTGATGACACACTGAAATAAATTTTTTACATTCATGGGGCCGTCATTGCCCTGCAGCATCCCAAGGCTGAAAAACCGCATCTCCCCACTTTATTCTCCAGCCTGAAGCATCATGTGACAGCTATGCTTTGCCTCATGACTCTGTCACATGCTAGTCACATGCCAGCAACTGGATATCAGCACATTGGCAGTTTTGAACTTGCACCATGACTGATTCGGGGGAAAAAACAAACAAAACAAAACATTATCAGAAAAAGCGAAGAAAAGAAAGACAATGTCAAGGAGCAAGAGATAAGTTGAGTCCACAAAACTGACTTTCACTGACTGGAGAGAGATCAAAGAAGTAACAGGAAGCAAGACGGATGCAGAATTAGCCTTCGTTAGGGGAAAAATAAATAATAATTAAATAATCTAAAAATTAATATTTGAATAACAAACTTTATTTTTTTCTGCTCAATTTATTATTTTTCTAAAAACCTTTGTATCCTCTGGTGTAAAATGAACTACAAGGACAAATCAGGTTATTTGTGCAAGTATCTTATGAACACAGAAAGATCCTCATCAATGCAGTGAAGGCTGAGAGTTTTACACCAATGAGTTTGGAATCAGTTCTCTGGCGTTTTATTTCACAGTCTCGTGATGGAGTATCATATGAGACTGGAGGTTTGGCTAGTTTGGATTTAGACACTGTCGACTTGAGATACAATAAAAAAAGAAAAGAAAAAAAAACCTTGCTGGAAACATGACATTAGAAATGCATAATGTGCAATCTGCATGAGAACTGTAATGGTTTCCACAAGGCAGCCATGGTCGGGAAATTTGTCTCTTCTTCAATGAGTATTTTAGGAGATGCAG
Organism: Atherina boyeri; assembly: GCA_029874935.1. Lineage (NCBI taxonomy): Eukaryota > Metazoa > Chordata > Actinopteri > Atheriniformes > Atherinidae > Atherina > Atherina boyeri. Next base: position 783 of record JAPMNP010675841.1, on the reverse strand, counting down.
TGTAAAAAGGTATTGACAGCAACTTGGGGACCAAATATAAAAATGGATTTATGCCTCCATTGCATCTCCAAATTAATGCACTTAAGGTTCCTGTGCTACGGTGGTCTTCAAATGTAACATACTACCATAGCTGACAATATAGTCATATTGTTGTTAACCAGTGAGCAACATCATGAAGTGCACATTCACTAAAAGTACCAAGAATTTAACCACTACAGGAAATCCTTCATTGTCAGATATCAGAAAGCCAAAATAAATCCATTAAAGTGCTGTAATCTGTTAAACTGTCCTTCCTAAATTATTAGCTTAAAGCAAAGATTTGACATTTGAGGTTTCAGTTGCACAATATTTGAAAATATTTGACATTCTTCTTATAAAATCGATAAAATGAACTGATCAAATCTCTTAACGATACTTATTCCAGGGAAAGATGTAAAACATCTATCTTTTTTATAAAATGATATACAATCACAAAAAGTTATCAGAGGTTAGCAGCAGTTTCTGTAGAAAAAACAGGAATAGATGGTACACATATTTCCGTTAGTCTCAGATATGTGACTGACTCAGAGGACAAGGATGTCTCCATGCTGTTCACTGTGTCAAAGTTATTCAAAGGAAAAGGCATCACATGACAAAACTGAACTACTCACTCTGTAGAAGTGCATGACGTCTTCTTTAGTCAAAGTCTTCAGATGTGCTACTTCAACGTTATCTGCAACACAAGGAAAACAAAAAGTGTCAACATAAAGAGTTTTAGGCATATCATTGCTGTAAAGCTCAAAC
>JAPMNP010675788.1:1001-17684 GCA_029874935.1 Atherina boyeri | reverse complement strand
GAAGCTCTTCTTTACTGAGGTAGATGATTGATTGTTGATAGTTTGTTGTAGAATCATTTCACACTATGGAGATAAATATATTGGAATACATTGTTGTTTGTTTTGTCTTTTCTTCTTCTGTGAGAGTGAGTGAACTTATAAACCAAGAAGCTTCAAATTTGAAAAAAATAGACAATATTTAAGTGATTTTAAGCTATTGTAATGTTGCATATCAAGCTGAAATTATTCATTTGTGCTGTTTCCTACAGGGGGAACTAAATGAAACCATCATCCTGCAGCTTCTTGATGATGCCACCCCAGAGAACAAAGATGAATACAGAGTTTCACTGTCCAACATACAAACTTTTGGTAATATATTTTTAGTAACTAACTTAGTATCAGATACTTGTGGGGGAATAAAAACACCCAAAAAGCTTGAATGAACTCAAAATAACCATAATCATAAGCAGTAATTATTCCTCCAACTGCCATACAGGTGTTGTGGTGACAGGGCATGCTGCACTAGATGTTCAAGGAAATGAGGCAGTGATTACTGTGGACACCAGCGATGAGCCCTTTGGGCTGCTGACTATTGCCCCATCATCCCTTCGGGTGACCACAGAGGAACGGGACCAAATTGTTAATATCTACATCAACAGGGAGTTTGGAGCCTCAGGTCAATTAAAATTTATTTGAATTGATGTATTCCATTCAGTGTATCAAGTCCTTTAAACCTATAACTTGTAACTGACTTTATATCTAAATTTTTGCATGCAGGAGCTGTGAATATATCATATGAGGTTATAAGAGGTTCCTTACAAAATCTTTCTGAGGTGGAAGGTGCTCTCGCTGACCCAGGACTAGACTTTATCGCTGGTGCTGGATCTGTCCTCCTTCAGGATGGACAAACTTCCGTTGGCATCCCAATAACCATACTGGAGGTAAAGACTGGATCTCTTCCTTACTCTTCTCTTTCTTTACCTTCATCAAAACATGAAACTAATGTAATGTGTTTAATACAGTACTGTTGCATTTTTTTTATTTTTTTTTACTTTCTTCTAATTACAATTGGAGGTTTTGAGGCTCTATATTGAACTTCTAAATGTATAGTAGCTGTCAGCATAAGTTCTTATTTTCTTTCTCAACTAAACCTACTTAAAGCAGATTTTTTTGACTGTTTTATTTAAAGCTTGTTATATTTTCAGGATGACATTCCAGAGTTGCAGGAGTTCTTCTTGGTCAACATAACATCAGCAGTCCTCATCACAACCCTTGCTACTGTTCCCCAACTAGGTATGGATCATTTTGGCAGCATTTATACTGCAGCTGTTGCTGAGTTTCTTTCTAATAACCAGCATAGACAGTGTAGACCAATTACATGTAACACTCTGGTGGTTTTTATTTGTTTGATCTGTTTTTTTCTGAGGTACTGTATAATATCATGAAATCTATTTCCCTTTTTTCTTTCTGAAATCTCTCACCATTTGCTCTGTTTGATGAGCAGAGGTTGTGTATTGCACTTTGCCAGGTAAAATTATGCATATTCATATGCTCACAAGTTTTTCATGAAGAATTTCATGCAAAATATTGCTTTACAATATGATAATCTGCAACACTGTTAAATGTCTAAATGCCCCATGAGCTTGTAGTTTCAGCACTGCTTCTTATGCTGTAGAATCCAAACCACACTCCAATTTATGAATGAGTAACTATAGAAAGTGATGAGTTGACAGAATACTACAGTCAGAGCGGCACTTGGAGGTTCCCAGAATACTATCAGCCCACTGCCTGGAGACACACGGTAAACACACGGCCGCTCTTTTGGCAGCAATTATTATGTGGCTTGGACGGTAAGATTGATGCTTTCTATGATTGAGGAAGCCTGGGGATTTGGTGGCAGCGAGTAGCCCTGTGTGGTGAGAGGAGAGAAAGCCAAACTAAACCCATAGCTGGCCTCCCAGTGTCTTGGCCACGGAGTCAATGGGAGAAGACTATTCAGGGGGTCATAAATCAGTCCACCCAAAAGACTTGGCTGCTCAGCCTTCCAGGGCTCTTACAGGAGACGCCTCCTAGTTGTACTCCATCGCTCAAATGTACCATGACGAAAGATAGATCTTCTACAGTGCCCTCTTGCAGAAGTTGCTCTTACTGCTTGCTTTTTAGTTTCAGCCTGAAGCTGTATACAACAGATATCATAAACAACTGTCAATTGAATGCTCTTTGTTTATTTTCTTTCTGCATGTGGTCTTTTCACCAGACACCCAGGGTTTGGTTGCAGAGGTCACCATTGGTGCTAATGATGGAATTAGAGGGGTCATCGAATGGACAAACACCATGTAAGAAAAACTTCCATTCATATGTTTAATATGATGCGAATTTGCACGTGCTCTGTTTAAAATATTTCACATTTGCTCTGGTTTCCAGGTTTGAAGTGAATGAAACAATAGGATTGTTGACTCTCGTGGCCTACAGGAACAAGGGGTCATATGGAAATGTCTCTCTTTTCTTCTTTGCTCAAAACTTGGAAGCTCAACAAGGACTGGACTATAATACCAGTCAAACGGTTAGCCATACATAGTATTCAAGGATTGTAAATTTAATTTTGTACTTGGAATAGCATGAAAATTCAGTAACTTCCTTAGGTGTTTTCACAAACATAAAGGAGCATGAATATTTCAATCCAAAATACTTCTGTCCACCCAGATGCTCCATTTTGTTGATGGTGAGAGGCATAAATTTGTGGAGGTGGAGATCATCAATGACGCCATTCCAGAGGGAGCTGAGAGATTTCAGCTCATCCTGTCTGAGCCTTCCCCTGGGCTGGAGCTGGGCAGCAACACCACAGGTAGATAGAAGGATAACACACACAAAAAAAACAACTCAAAATGTTAAGAAAATGAGACACTCTCCATTATTTAACTTAAAGTCAGTTAAAATGTAAATTTTAAATCTACAAATAATGGTCAAAACATGATGGATTAGAGTTGTAGAGACAAAAATCATGTCAGTGTTATGGACACGTGTATTTACTCTATTAGTCATACTTGGTGGTTGTAGTCATACTTTAATAAACATAACGAAATATCATTCACATTTTTTTCTGTTCTTATAGCCACTGTGACGATCCTGGCCAGTGATGATGGCCATGGTGTAATTTCCTTTAACACCAGTGATCATTTCCTGTTGAGAGAGCCGACCTCTGTGTCAGAGCTGAGCGTCAGTGTTGCCAACCTCTACGTTGTGCGGAACCCTGAGGAGGGCACGTTTGGCACCGTCTCAGTTCAGTTTACCATCACTGATGCTAATGGGAGCCTAGCAGAGGGTGATCTGATGCCCACACAAGGGTTTGTGGTACTGGAGGATGGAGTCAGATTTAAGGTATGGAGGAATAGATTTTACAAGCACATCAAACAAATACTTATACAGCAGAAGATACCTTTTATCTAAGATTGTTTTGTTTTTTTTGGCAAATGCCAAAAAAAAAAACATTTTACTGATCTGTATAATAAGAAATGCATTTTTTTAATTTATCATCTGTGTTGTTTTAGATGCTAGAAATCAGGGCAGTACTTGATGCTGAACCTGAGGGGAATGAAACCTTCACAGTGGCCCTGTCCAACCCAGCAGGAGGTGCAAGGCTTGGTGACCGACTTCAAACTTTCATCACTGTCCTGGAGAATTTGGCTCCTTCCGGCTTGTTCCGAATTGGGCCGACTCTGAACAGGTCTCAATGCAGTCACATTAAAAAGATGTTAAACTTTGAAATTTCAAAAATACTTGAAGAATATAGTGCTGCATGCGCAGTATTTGTGGCTATTAAAATGCTTGTGTGAAAACATGTTTACATTGGGCTAATTGTTCTGTGTTTGTTGTACAGAACCAGCACAGTGGTGGTTGCTGATGAAGGTGGCATACCAGTTTTCCTCACTGTATCTCGTAGTAATGGTCTGGAGTCAGCTGTCAGTGTGGAATGGGAGATGCAGTCTGACACAGCTACTGCATCCGGTGAGACTAGTAAATATCTTATGTTTCCTTCATCTCCTGAAATCTTTTCATCAGTTGTTTCTTTATTGTCCTTTTGTTTTTTTCTAGAGGGTCCACTCCCAGTCATGGGTGTGTACCAGAGCTTGGAGGACAACCCTACGTCTGCTTGGTGCTCCCTTCCCGAAGAGCCTTCGTTCCTGGCCGTAAGGCTGGATAGGAGGCCTGTTGTTGGATCATCCCACACCTTGGCTACGCTGTATCGATGGCAAGGTGTCTTTGTGGCAATAGAGGTAAAACATTCTTCCTGAAATAGCAAAATCCAGTCGGAACTGGAATGTCAGCATTATGAGCTCTCTGTTTTGGTTGTTGCAGTCTGTTGGGATCCAGGACCCAGCTTCATGTGTTGGGTTTGCAGTGAATGGTTCTACCTACATAGGCATTACACATGGTGGCCCTCCCTTTTTCCCTGCTGCCAATCTTAGCATTTTCAAACTGCAGAGGGACCTCAACATCACACTGGCAAGCATAAACCCAGATGTAATATATTTTGGCATGTTTCTGTGGGATTGATTTATACAGTAATTTTGATTTTAAAACTAATTTTTACAGGAACAAGTCTTAGGTGTTGAAGCTCTGGATGTGAAACATTTCTCCGCTGAAGGCAAAGATTATCTGATATCATCAAGCCAGGTGAGACTGACTGTTCTACATTTTCAACAAGTCTGTCTGAACTGTTTGATTATTAATAATTATAGGCTCTTCGTTGGAAGGATGGACAAACTAAAATTTTATTTCTTTGACCCTCCAGATTTTTGTTTGGACTGCCGGCTCCTTTACACTCCATCAGACTCTGGACTTTGAGCAAGGCATCCTGAAAGTAACTCCATTTACTCATGCAGATGTGCGCTACCTGTTGGTGTGCATTAACAGCCAGACTTCAAGCTGCCAAATGCTTCAGTGGACTGGCGGAAAATTTCAAAACCGACAGCCTCTCCCACTTACAGGCAGAGCCAGTCAGGTGGAGGTAATCGGCACGAGAGCAGAAGACACTCTACTGTTGATTGCTACTGAAGGTGATCTAACTTGCTTTGATGTCATAAAACATTTATGAATGTTGTTACATCTGTTTTAAATTCTCAGCTACTGTCAACCTCTCTCTTCACATGGGAGCTGATGTATTAAGAAAATCTAGAACATTTTAGATTTATGAAAGACCATTTTCAGCTGGTAAAAAGATCACATATTTTTGCACGGGCTAGAATGGTCGTCAAGTGCACTTGGTCTGCAGTATTCAAATAATGATTGTGTTTTGCAGTAATTAGATTTTTTTCCCCATGTGGCTATGTTTTCAGTGTATTCTCTAGTGAATTATGTAGTGGTTAGATGCTGGTTAGGATAGTACAAACAAAACTGATGATACTTTAGAAGACAAACAGAAACTGTATCTATTATGCAAGAAAACATGCTTGTTCTGTTAGATTTAAATTGGCCAAATTTACAGTGTAGACCAGCTCATATTTATACGCTCTGTATATTTTGAAGAGACATAATCCTTTTCAGTCTCCACAAGTGGTGAGTTTTACGGTTCAGACCTGTTGTGGGTTTATGGGAAAGGCCTCAGTGTGGGGCAGAGCAGAACCACAAAAGAACACAGAGGTTGTAATTTGTCACTCTTGGGTGTGTCAGTCGGACAAGTGGTTACATAAACATGCTATTTGTAGCGTGAAGAAACTTAAATCTGTGAGGGTTTTTTTTTTTATAAACATGTGCCTGTCTTTTTCTCCAGGTTTCTCTCCGTCCTGTGAGGTATTTCAGTGGAGTTCAGGAGAAGCTTCACCTAAGCTTTATCAATCTATTCCTCACCCTGGCCTCACCTCTTTTCACTCCTTCACTGCTCCTTCTGGGATCAGTAAGCAAACATTTTTTTTTAAATTGGCATTAGTATTTGAAGAACTATGTAAGATATAACAGTCCAGGATATAGGCAGAATTTGTCTTCATGCCTTTCGAAAAATGCCAGGATTGTGACCTTACATGATTCACTTCAGGATAACAAACAGACAGCACACAAAAGAAAAAGAAAAAAGCAACAACAAAAGCACAGTATATTCCTAAAACAAGCTTTCATTAAACAAAGTCCAACCTCTAACAAGCTAATGTATTCATTCAGCCACATGCACCAAAACTCAATGGTTGGCATTTCATATTTGAGGAAGACAGTGGTCCTAAACATACAACCAAACCAACCAAAGAACTTCTTAAGCTCAACACCTGAGATATTCTTGAGTTGAATCATTTGATTTCAGATGGTTTAGTTTTACTCAGGGAATGTTGGACCACTTATATTGGGAAAAAATACCAGCAAGTGAAGACCTGGGAGACTATTACATGAAGTATCGGTTATATATTATCATACTGAGTTAACTCAAGCACAGAGCTGAAAACTTGACGATAAACTTAAAAAAAGTTTCTTTTGGCATTTTTTTGTAGGTTTGTTAGTAATTTATACTGAAACAATCAGTTGTCCAAAAACACTAATGTCTTCTTCTTCTCATAGTTTATGTGCTGTTGGCTGGAAGAAACGGTTCATCACTCTACTCCTGGAGGTCTGATGTCAACCTGTTCACCATGATCCTGAGAGCCCCTCAAGCCATTAGCTTTTTCTCTTTCATGGTTCCATCCCTCAACACCACAAAGATCCTTTTGGCTTCTTCTGAGGAGAACAGCTCCACTGTTTATGAGTTCACATCTGTCTCAAATCAGTCAGATTTCATACCCAGGTAGCTGATTTAGTTTAGGGATTTTAGTTAGGGTAAAACAGACTTAAGCTCACAAAATAAAACAATTTTGATGAGCTTGCTGTGTTTTCTTTACTTTCTTACATTTAGTTTCGGGGAGCTGAACTTTTCTCCAGGTGACAGTGAGCTAGAGATAGCCGTTAACATCATAGATGACGACATCCCTGAGGTGGAGGAGTACTTCCAGGTGAAGCTGAAGAATCCAAAGGGTGGTGCTGAGATTGGATTTGGTGGTCAAGTGACAGTTTTTGTCCCAACTAATGATGATGCCTATGGAGTCATTGGATTCGCTCTGGTGAGCAGATACATTTTGAGTGAAATAGTCATCATGTTACAGTCATTGTTCAACTTCAAGTTATTCACTTACCACATCATGTTGTAAAATGTATTTCTAAGCATTAAGCTAAGATGTAATAATCTGCTTATATTTACAGAATTCTCTAAACATGGAGGTAGAGGAGATGGAACAAAATAATCAGATTTCTCTCACTGTGGAGAGGAAAAGAGGGACCTTTGGTAGACTTACTGTTCACTGGGCTGCAAATGGTAGTTTGGCGGACATTTACCCCACATCAGGAGTGGTGAGTAGCCCCTGCTGTTCTGTTAAACTTAAGGCACATTCCAATAGGATTCAACAACATATCTGAACTGAATTCTGAAATTAGCAGAAGTAGAAATAAAGTCAAACATCACAAATACAGTATGTGGGCCAGTGTAAAGGGATCATTTTCATCACAGGTAACTTTCTCCGAGGGTCAAGCATTAGCCGTCATCTCAATGGCTGTGATAGCAGATGGTTTTCCCGAACTACGTGAAAGTGTCACAATTACCATCCTGGATGTTACCACTGTGGGCCTTCAAGACCTGAGACACGCTGCTGTCATTGACAAGCAGCGATCTCAAGCTCTGCTCACCATCTTGCCAAATGGCTCTCCCTATGGTGTGATTGGATGGCATCTGGACTCCCAGTTTACTTTAACAGATGAGCCTATGAGTAAGAATCTTAATCACAGAAATTAATTAAAGACAGATGCTTAGTCAGTAACGGTAGAATTCTGCTGGCTGGATCACAGTGGAAATAGATCCAATGTATCACAGTTTGTTTAGTTACTTTAATGCTGAATTATTTGCAAACTCATCCAATCCTCAGCTATGGTTTCATTTCATTCCAATAATGGCCACTGTGAGTTCAGCTTAAGCCTTAGGTTGTGTAATACTATTCCTTTAAAAAAAAAAAATGAGTAGCAAAACACCTATCCTTTTTTTGTGTTTTCCTTAGACCAGTTTACAGTAATTACACTAGTACATTTCCTGTAGATGAGATCTCATGAGTTCCAGAAGGTGAAGTAATTGAGGATTTCTCTAAATCTCTTTATTGGAGTCCAACCAAGTCAAAAAAGCATGGGTAGTTGGGGTGGGGGAAAAAAATTGATTCAAAAGAGAAACGCAATTTTTCTTTATCGATTTTTTTTAAAGGATTTTTTGGGCTCTAGAGGCCCTTATATGACAGTTGTTGGACAGGAAAGGGGTCAGAGAGAGTAGGGAATGACACGCAGCAAATGGTCCCCGGCCGGAAATTGAACCTGGACTGGCTGCAAGTGAGGAACTATAGCCTCTACACATGGGGCGGGCGCCCNGTCCAGGATTTGAAAAAAAAATTCAAGATCACTTTAATATGAAGTATATTTAAGTATGTAACAGTTTACTTCAGAAAGTCTATATTTTTCATTCATTCTGTTCTAAATGTTTAAGATGTGGCAAGTATAACATTCTGAAAATCATATATCTTTTCAATACTATAGTAAATTAAAAATCTGTGATATTAAAGAATTAAATTTGATTGGCACTTAAAACTCATAAAATAATTGAATCAGGAGAAAAAGCATATTGTCTCAGCCCTACTGGAATTGGCAGCTCTTTTTTTATTGTACTGATTGATGGAACTGATTGGGAATCAAGAATCGATTCTGAATCGAATCGTCACTCCACGAATCGGAATTGAATAGAATCGTGAGTTGTTGTAAGATTCACATCCCTAATGGGTAGAGCTATACACTCAATGCTTTACATATTTTCTCAATATGTTCTTTTTTATAACTATTATACATAATGGTGGTTATATGATTTTTCTATTATTATTTTTTTTATTTTTTTGTAGCTTTATCAAGTTACCCCAATCCTATTTTTCTTACCCTCCAGGAGCTCCAGTCAATGTGACTCTTTCTGTTGTAAGGGAGCAGGGCTCCTCAGGTGAGGTGGCAATCCATTTCCAGACCAAGACAGCCTTGTACCAGCCACCATCCAATCAGGCCACTCCAGGAGAGGACTACTTAACCAGAGATGACACCATTATCATGATAAACGGTGCTACTGTGGCCCTTATTACTGTCACAGTCCTACCGGTAAGAATGGGAAGTTTATTAATCTTGCTGTTGTCTTAATGTCTTTCCACTCTCTATAGTGCATGTACTGTACGTGTGTGTGTGTGTTTTTTTTAAAGGATGATATTCCAGAACTAGCAGAGAGTTTTCTGGTCAATATCACTGGAATAGAGCTAATTAGAGGGTCAGCGGGAGTCGGGCAGCCCAGTGTGAAGAGGCCTGGTATGGAGGTGGCAGAGATCACCATCCAAGAGAACGATGATCCCCGAGGGATTCTGCAGTTCAATGTTTCTGAAGTGAGTACAGTACATGCTTATGAGTCAATCTTCATGCTAACAATGGAACCTTGATTAATGAACCCCTCTAGAAACCTTTTTGGTTTGAGAAAATCCTTGAAAACAATTAGTGAAGAAGAAGATTTGATAAATAATGAAAATATGATCATGCTTTATGTATTGAATTGCTTAGAAATGTATTATATGACAATTAGTCATTACTAAATACCTTGTCTAGGATATCCCTGGAAGTGCATTGGCCTATGAGATACCACCACCAGACAACATCTTTTATCTGTCGGTGGTGCGACTCGCCGGTACAACTGGGAGACTGGTTGTGTACTGGGAGGCTGAGCCAATCACTGCTGCTCTTAATGACTTCAGCCCTATATCAGGAAATATCACCTTTCAAGATGGACAGGTAAAGCATAACTTATTGTTTTGGACTGAATTGAAGCTGCCTTAAATATCACCTCCAGCCATGAGGTGAGGCGTTTCCACAGTGTGCCATCAGTTAGCTTGTGTTTCTGCTAATTTTTTTAGAACAAAGCCACAATTGCCATCGCCATTTTAGATGATGAGCAAGTGGAGACCACAGAGACTTTCAGAGTGAATTTGCTGCGTGTGATTGGTGGTGCTCGTCTTGGACAAGCGACCTCTGTAACTGTCAGTATTCCAGCCAACGATTCACCTCTTGGACGATTTGGTTTCAAGGAACTGGAGGTCATTAAACAACATAACATAACATAACAACCCTATGATGCTCAGGAAGTATTCACATATCACATGCCTCTGTAGACAAAAATACTCATATTATGTTATCTCCTCCAAGATCATGGTCAGTGAACCAGAGTTTGTGGATGATCCTGCTGCTATAGGAACACTAGCAGTGCTGCGTAGTGCAGGAGGAGAGGGCGCAGTGACACTTTCCTGGCTACTAGAAGCCCAGGCTATAAATGACCTTGCACCTATCAATGGAACTCTTGTTTTTACTGAGGTACAGTAGCAAATGATGGCATTGTTATTCCAGCTGTTATGTTTTCTTTACTTTTGTTCTTAAAATGACTTATTTAGAATGTCGTAGTACTAAATTTCTTTGTTAAGGCTACATTTCTTTTTATGTTTTACAGACCGAGTCTGTTAAGTCAATTGTGATTAGAGCCCTCGCTGACGATGTCCTGGAAGGAGATGAGCATTTCACTCTACGGTTGTTTCCTGCTGACAGTGGTGCTGTTATTGACCCATTAAATGGTTTGTAGTCATGACTGACAGTGCTTCATTTGATTGAGAAAAAGGTGCAGTATTTTCAGGGTATAATAATCCTTCTTCTCCCTTCTTTGTCACCTTTTTCCTCTTCTATCATGTGCAGGCATGGTCACCATAACCATCAGGGCAGACAAGGCTGCCTTAGGGATTATTGGAATTGTAGAGTCATCTAGAAACATCCTCATTGGAGAACCTCATGGAGATTATAATGGGAGCGCTGTGATTGGGTAACAAAAGCATCAACAACAATTAAAACAATATAATAGGTTCAAATTTCAATGTGTCAGTTTATTATTGGCAAATGTAAAAGTGAGGATTGTGTGCATATCTGTGGTTCTCCTCAGCCTTGTGCGAGGGCCGGGTGTGTTTGGTGAGGTGCAGGTGTACTGGAATGTCACACCAGCTGTGCCATCTGAGTTTGAAGAAATTTCTGGCACCATAACCCTGAGAGATGGACAATCTTTTGCTTCAATTACTCTGAAGGTACTAAAATATCAATGGAAAGATCAAGGTTTTATCTGCAGAGTCAAACAGAACTGTCTCTGTCATGTGTATTGTGATGTTAGGTTCTGGATGATGAATTGCCTGAGGAGCGCCATGAGTACCAGCTTTCACTGACCTCTGCGACAACAGGACTGGAAATAAGTCCCATAGCCGGGCATGCAAGGATTACCATGGCAGCTAGCGATAACCCTTTTGGGCTTTTCTCCTTCAACCATCTCAAACTCAGAACAACAGAGGATGAGGGAATGGTGAGCTCATGAAAATGGCAATAATATTTGACTTTGTTTAGCGGAAGGCAGATTGATAAATGAGGTATTTATATGCTCTTGCCTATCTCACAGATGTGTTATTTCCTTTCTTTTCCACAGGTCAATGTGACAGTGAGTCGCTCTTTTGGCAGTTTTGGCAGTGTGTGGTTGACCTACGAGACCTCAGAAAGTACGGCAGTCAGTGGAATAGACTTTGTTCCAGCTTCAGGACGACTACTATTTATCCAAGACGAAACCTTACAACAAGTCACACTTCATATTCAGGATGATAGTCTTCCAGAGGGGCCTGAAATGTTTTTTCTCAACATCACTAATGTAGAACTAGTCAATGTCAGGTAAGAAAAAGTTTATGAGATGTAGTAGATTAGGAACTATGTTGACTGGAGTATTTGTGATAGCATCATCATAAGGATAAGTGTTATAATTTCCAAATAGAACCCAGGCTGCAAAGGAGGCTGAAAGACTATAGTCATCAGCAATATAAACATAGCAGAAACTTAATGTATTGAGCTGAGTTGTTTCAGTTATTCTTTATCCTGTGTCTCCCTCTTGTGGTTAGTGGTGTCGACTACACAATAAGAGAGTCTGGGCTACAGATGGACCAGCCTCCAGTTGTAGGCAACATCTCTTCTATCGTTGTGGTAATACTACAGAACGACAATGCTGAAGGTATCCTGGAGTTCAGGCAGGATTATCTTAACTTTACAGGTAAAGCTCAAAACAAAAGTAGCTTGTTTTTATCTTGGGAAATGCGCAAATGAGTCAAAACACTGCAGAGTTGGGCTATTGCACACTTTTTCATGACACTATCTGATAAAAATGAAACATTAAAGGAGTATTCACGTTTTTTTTCTCTCCCTGTTTTGTGTCTTTAAGTTGAAGAGGATGTGGGTACTGTACTGATTCCTGTGGTGAGAAAAGTGGGCACTTATGGAATGGTCTCTGCCCAGTTTATTTCAAGAGGCCTGAGTGCAATCCCTGATCTCGACTATATCTTGTATAATGGCTCGGTGACATTTGTCCATGGTCAGAATATTACCTACATAAATGTCACTATTATTGATGACCTGGACAGGTGAGAGGCAGATCTTCTGCTTTAGCTAGATCAATTTTTGATGCAAGATATTATTTGTTTTCAATTTCACTAAACAACTGAAACTGTGTCCCTCAGTGAACATGCAGAGATATTTGAGATCTTGCTGGTTGGAGCTACAGGAGGAGCAGTTTTTGGCTCCCAGCATGTTGCAAGGGTAACCATTGGGAAGAGTGACTCTCCAAGTGGGGTGGTCCGTTTTGTCAATGAAAGTCTAATCACGGTGGCAAACCCCAACTCCACACTTAAACTCAGTCTTGTTCTTGAAAGAGCAGGAGGCCTGCTGGGCAATGCAACGGTATGAAGAGTGATGCAGTAAAAGAGAACCCCATCATGCAACTCTATGCATCATTTGGGCTTGTCTTTCCCTTTGACAGGTTGCTTGGGTTATTCTTGGCCCTAACAGCAGAGAGATCCTTCCCTCAATCAATACTGACATCAGAGGGCCTGTAAATGGATCCTTCTTCTTCAGGGATGGAGACGAGAGCACAGGTGCCATAGAACTGCGGATTCTCCCCCATGGAGAAGTGGAGGTGGAAGAGACATTTATTATAGAGCTCAGTATTCTCTCCGGAGAGATGTATGTTGATCCTCTTGCTGGTTCCATTATGTTGAAGGTACTTCACTGTAAAAATCAGTGGACTAAGAAAAGTATTATGTCAAATCACTTTTTGCAGAAGTAAATCAGGTCTTGACAATTGTGTTTTTGTCTCTCAGATAGAGAAGTTTGGAGACCCAAATGGTATTGTCCAATTCACTGATGATGCGCTTAGAGAACGCGTTCTCAATGAGTCCACAGAAGCAGAGGGTCCACGCAATATCTCTTTGTTTATTACACGGCGAGAGGGGGTCGTGGGCAATATAACAGTAAGATTATTTCATGAATGTACTGAATATTTATAATGTTTTTGTTGTCCTTCTATGTGTGCAGATAAAGTACTTGGTGAATTTAATTATTTTTTGGTTATAGTTGAAATTGTGATTATGACCACACTTCACTGCAGGTCCACTGGCAGATTCAGAGTGAGTCTGATATAATGGGTGACTTCCTCACCTTAGCTGGCTCAGCAATGATTTTGGAGGGCCAAAGGGAGGCAGAGATTATTCTTAGCCTGATGCCTGACACAGTGCCTGAGCTGGAAGAACTCTACATTGTCCAGCTCACAGCTGTGGAGGGTGGTGGTACTCTTAATGCCAACCCAGATCTAATCAGAACCCACATCAGGTTTGTTATTGTACTCCTGTATAAAAAAGTAAGCTGAAAAGTAAAAAGTTGAGCACTTGAATTTTTTTCCTCTTCTAATACTAGGGTGCCTGCTAATGATGAGCCCCACGGTGTGTTTACCCTGAACCCTGAACAACAGTCTATAGTGGTTGTGGGCTCTGGCTCTGACGTCACGAGAGTTCTGGTTGTGAATGTGACTCGGCTTGATGGGCTGTATGGCAATGTCAGTGTGGGCTACAGGATCAGTGGATTGGTAGATGAAGAGATGGACATTAATGAGATACTGGGAGGAAGAGCTGAAGGACGGCTCATTCTGAGAGAGGGACAAACCTTTGGTACAATCACAGTGCCTATCAGCAGTCAGGTAAGAGAGAGAATGCTTCCTGGTACTCACAGTGAGGCATACATTGAGCAAAAACAGTTTTTTATATGACAATCAGTGAATTTACCCATTTCCAAATAACATAACTCATGTTGTTTGAAGCATTCATCTGTGTTTTGACCTCTTTCTCAACACTTTTCTTCTTTTAGGTGTTTTTGTCAGTTGGTGCAAGCTTCACAGCAGAACTCACAGATGTTCGACTTGTCGGCGCTGTCCAAGGCACTGAGCCTCGCCTCCTTCATGAGGCCAGCATTGCTATGGTAATAGTACCCGAGGAGGCTGCCAGCTCAGAGGTGAGCTGTGTTTTTTTTTTTGTTAAAGGTAAATTATTCATAATTGATTGTCCCAGCTAAAGAACACATAACATAATTAGAGATGATAAACTCCTAGAGCACAACATTGCTGGTTATGCGCTCACCTTGTCCCTTCATAAGAATTTTTCTTAGTTGAATATTTTTCTTCAAGTAAAGTAGAGGGATTTGACTTCCACTAAAAGCTGAATAAGAAAATAATCAGAAATTTAAAAATCATCAATCCCCCTTAGGATCAGGATCAACATCAAAAGTTAATAACTTTAAAGCCATGCCCTATCTCTGGTTAAGCTTTCATCCAAGTTCCTCCATACCTATTTTCCTGGGTAAACAACCAAACAACACAACCTCATCACTGGAAGACAAGATTGGATGTACTGATTTACTTCTTAATTTATCTGTTAACATACTTAATGTTATTCATATGATAAATAAACCTATAACCTGAGATAATAGATAATAATCAACCCCTTTGTTGAACATTTATATCCAAATATCAAAGGTGACATTGTCTGTCATCTTTGCATTTACATGACAGATCTTATGTAAGCATCATAAATGGGCACACCCCACTTAGCAAGTCACAGAATGTTCTAATGTGTTCTATTTTTGTACAAACAAAGTAAATCCATTGTCAACTTACTTATTTTATTTGTGTCTTGCAGGTTGGTTTTGCCTCACTGGCTTTGCATGTTTCAAGTGTAGAAACAGGAAGATGTGAGGCAAAGCTGATACGAACAGGGCTGTTTGGGGACATCAGGGTGCAGTGGAGAGCTGGATATCCTTCAGGACAGACTCCACCTGGATTTCAAGCAGGGGCTATCATACCAAATTCAGGTAAGATAGTCAGAGAGGTATCAAAATCTGACTATCAGCTTAACCTACCAGCACTTCCTTCAGTAACACACCAGTCTCAGCATTCATCTTTCATCACATAGTATAAATAGATTGTTTTCTGTTTTTATATTACACTTCCAATCTGGCTACTGTACTAAACACATTGACTGAATACTTTCTGCCGGTTGTGCTCTTTCTTTACATGTAGGCTTGTTGACCCTGGCCCACGGAGAGATGATTAAGGTCATCTCATTTACAGCTGTTGCTGATGCATTCAACGCAGCTTCTTATGCTATACATCTCACGGCTGCCACTGCTGATACTGCTGCAAGCGGAGCTGTCAAGTTCAGGTAGTTTTTCAGCAGTAGTTATGAGCTGTGGTATAGCCAATAGCTTTACATTTAAACAAATTACTTATACAGGCCTCTCGTTTATGTCTCTCCCTGCTCAGGCCAGGTTTTACTGTTGCAGAAGTGGAGCCACTGGGCATCTACCAGTTTGCCCCTGATTCCCGCCAACTTGTTATCGCAGAGGACATCCAAACCATCACACTTTATGTTCAGAGATTTTATGGTTCTCGTAGCAACACTACTCACCTGTCCTATACAACATTAGACGGCACTGCAGCAGCAGGGGAGGATTTTCTCCCAGTGTCAGACGGCCGGTTGGTCTTTGACTCACCTCAGCAAACCAACGCTTCTTTCCGTCTATCAATTCTTGATGACTCCCTCTCAGAACCCGATGAGTACTTTCAGGTCAACTTAACAGATGTTCAGGTCCTTATTCCAGACTTATCCTGGGCACATACCTCTCCTCGCCTCAACCCTCAGTACAGTGTGGCCACTGTCTCCATCCTGGCAAGTGATGCAACTGGTGGAATTCTGAGTATTGGACCCTCCCTTGTCCAAGTACCAGAGGACCGAGATGAAGCAACACAGCAGGAAAGGAGGGTTGTTTTAAGGGTGCGCAGGTCTGACAGTGTTACAGGTCTTGTGAGGGTCCGGGTGCAGGTGTATGGAGGTGTATACTTTTTTTTGTTTCTTTTTCTCACTGGTTATCCAATTTTACTAAATTGTGTGCTATTTACTCAAACTTGTATTGTTTTGTGGTTTAACTCAGATGGAAGTACAACTTCTCCTCCCTTCGCCCTGGAACCCGACGGGACCCTTGCCAAAGAAGAGCAAGACTTCCGCTTGCAGTCCCCTATAGTGTCTTTGCAGGCTGGTGAGGATGAGACTGAAGTTATACTCATTATCCTGGATGACTCAGAGCCAGAAGGACAGGAAGTATTCTTCGTCTACCTCAGTGATCCAGAGGGAGGAGCTCAGATCACAGACAGTCCATACCAGGGCTTTGGAGCTTTTGTCAAGGTCATTATTC
>JAPMNP010675780.1:0-13284 GCA_029874935.1 Atherina boyeri | reverse complement strand
TCTTACATAGGCTACGGCTTCACATGATTGCAGTACCAGTTTCGGCCAGAATCTTACATATGGCTCCTTTAAGATTATGTAGCCTAGTGTTAAAATTCTGACTCAAAAGTTTTCATTTTTCCAAGTTACTTGATTTTTAATACAAAAAAATTATTTGTCTATTTAATGAAGCCAGCATTCATTTTTCCTTCTGAGCTATCATAGCATATACACTGGGCTGAATGTTAAGGAGTGGGAGATCAGAAAATCTTTTATCATGGTTGAATTTTAGAGGTCTAGTGTGCTGGACATGGTGACATTTATCAGTTGTGATTGCAAGTTGAAGCCAAGTGTATGCCCATTAAATGCCTCCCCAAACAGCAGTGTCTGTGAAATGTTCAAATGGTCTGCTCTAGAGTCGGCATTTCATTTTTCCCCACTTGCAAAATGTGGCTGCTATATTGACATCAAGGTATAACTCAGTAGAGGAAGTTATAGGCTACATGACACAAATAAAAGTATAGTTTTAACATTATTTTGCATATGTGCCAATAGATTGTGCAAACTGTACATTTGGCATATCATTTTAATTTAAGTTTAAATCAAAGCCCCCTTCAAATCTTTTAGTCTACACAAACTTGTCAAGAGTATAATCAAGGTATGCCGTAGTCAAGGAACTTCCATTTACCTTTCTGCAGTGCTTTGTACAACTTCTGCCACTAGAGGGCAGCCCTGATACAGACAGCCGTGTTCAGAACAAGTCAATATTTAGGTGGATGAAGATAGTGGCTACCAGGGATAAACCATCAGTCAAAGGATTTTCTCAACATGTTCTGAAAATATTTTTTAGCCAAATGTTTAGCGAAACATTAAGTATGGGGGTTGTTTTGATGTGAGGTCATGTCATGGATGTTTATGAAATAGAGAATTTCAAGTTACATGGTGCTATTTCTTCTTTTTTTTCTTGTATGTTAGGACAGGAGAGCAATCTTGTGAAGTAGATCTTCCATTACCCGTACCTACAGCTGTGATTACCCAGTTGGGTTTTGTTTTTATTGTGTATTATGTCAGGAAAGAGGCCATTGATATGTGAAAAGATGAATATGGGAGCAGAGATTAAAGTTTCAATGAGTTTATATGGTAAAAAAAAATTAAACTGGAGGCCTTTCTGTTGGGAGTTTGCATGTTCTCCCCATGTATGCATGGGTCCTCTCCAGGTACCCCGGCTTCCTCCTACCATGCAAAGACATGCATGTTAGGTTAAATGATCACTCTGATTTCTCCCTAGGAGTGAGTGTGAATGGTTGTGTTTGTCTCTCTGTGTTGGCTAGCGACCTGTCCAGAGTCGACCCTGCCTCTTGCCTGCTAAATACTGGGATAGACTCCAGCTTCCCTGCGACCCTGAATTGAAAAAGACTAAAGTAATTTACTGAAAAGGCGTAATCTGGATTGGAGCACATATTGCCCTAAAATGCATATGTAGCTTTTAAGATTTATAGTGCCTTTTCATGTGCAAGTAGCTAGTTCTGGAGACAAAAATTAGCCATCATTTTTAGGTAGCAGTGGCTTGCTTCAGTATCTATTACAGTTTCTTTTAGTTTGTGACAATGATTTTGGCCTTTGAATGATAATAAGCTATTGATGTAAAGGTGTGAAAAATAGATGTCATTTGTTCCAGTCTTTATGTTGGAAACTATGTATAAAATCTGTATGTCTGCTGTTTCAATGCAGGAAAGAATATTGTTCATCAGATTACAGTAACGTTGGAAGATCTTCATAACGGAGCAACAAGAAAACTTGCTGTACAGAAGAACTGCATTTGTGAGAGATGTGAAGGTATGTGTCTCTTTTCCTGTTTTGGCTTTATCACATGAACTACAGCTCTAACATTTTCAAGCCATATTTCAGAGGAGCTGCTTGTATATGAATACCTATAATAATGGACTCCTCGTGGAGTTTATTTTTTAAATAAAATCTAGACTTGATATTAAACACATTGTCCAGTGCTCATGTACAAAAACTAAACCCAAGCTAAACTTGTTTAGTATTCCAAGCAGGCTTTTCAGCAGATGCAAGAAAACCAGAAAAGGGCTCTTTGTCCAACAACAAAACACAGCAGTCAGGGAAAAGCATTATACTTCTTTGCCATCGGTTCATCAAATTGCAGTGCTCAAATAACCATGCAATTTACCACCAAATGTGATTTTAAAAAGAAAAAGAAAACTTTACATTTCATGAAATTAGAATAAAACATGACCAGGCCAGTAAAAAATATTTAATGAATTCTCTTAAAAGTAGCATAAAAAATTGCCATTGACATGAAAATCCACTTTTAATCTAGTAAAAGCTTTAATATTATTGAATCTTAGTAAATATGTCTGAACTTTTAAGTTTAGCATTTTCCATCAGATCTACCACAAAATAAACGTCTTTGATAATAATAATAATCAGCTTATGACTGAGAACATGTCAGGGATGTAACAAATCCACAAAGGCAAAGAAGAAATTGTGTTTGTTGAGGTGAATTAAGATCTTAACAACTGAACACCAGTTTAGTCTCTTCATGAAACTACTAAAAGTTTTAGTTAAAGCTTGTTTTACCTGTATTTGTTGTGTCCAGTGTGTGTGACTCCTACATAGGTGCATTTATATACTTTTCATTTAAAAATTGTCCTTTTTTTCAGATTTTGTCACTATAAGCCTTTTTACTTTCTAAACAGGCTGACTGTAATCATGTTTGTGTGAACTATGGGCCATATTTCTGCTACAATTTGACCTGTGTGTCATCAGGCTGGTGGAGATTGACTTTCCTTTCCACCACCTCAGAAGCATAACACGATGTTGCCTTTGGTTGTCAGATAGATCTCAAAAACAAGAATATTTTTGGGAATCTATCTATCTATACAGCAGCAGATTTATCAAAACACACACAGGACTTTTCTCCAAAACAATTTAAGGCCATCTCCAGCACTGTCTTGCTTCAAAAGGTCTGTATGCCTTTGCAGTGCTTGATGTTAGGAAAAGTACTGTTTGTTTTTTTTAACATGGACCTTATTTATAGTTTGAAATATGTTCATAAACTCACCCAGACAATTTTGGAGTTACTTGAAGCATATCAGGAGATAATTAGATCCATTGCGTGGGCGTTGTCGGGGCAACGGCATAATCGGAGGCACTTTCATATGTAGTGATGTCGTCGTAACCGGTTTGTTTCTTTGAATCTATGGTTTAGTGTGACAACAAAGCCGCTCAGAAGGCACAGAGGGATAGTACAACAATTGATTACTCATACTCAACACTGGTGAAATGAAGGCATTTTGTGGCAGATAATGTCTTATTTAGAGGCTGAAATGCTTGCCCCGACAATTTCCATTGAATAGATATATACACCAGCGTGAAGGAGCTAAATATCATCATCATCAACATCATCACTTTATTTATAAAGCGCTTTCACATCAGCAGCAGCTGAACAAAGTGCTGCTAAATATCTTCCGATAGACTTCAAGTAATCCCAAAATAGTTATGAAAAAAAGTTGTGAATGTATTTCATGCTATAAATAAGGTCCAGGTTAAAAAAAACTGTGCTTTTCAATTAACTGGGTTTGACAAGTGTAGATGCTATGGCACATCAGCCAACTGAACCCGCCTCACATTATACCGTGTGAATGAACAGGAGTTTTAATGAGAAAGGTTTGAAAAACATATTTGGATTGGAATAATACCTCATCAAACTTTCCAAAAATGCTTTTCTTCAGATCTTTGTTTTATCCTCTGAGCTGCTTGTAGGTTCTCTCTTTTTCTTGTGTTTTTATAACTGTTTTACTTCTGTGACGGATCTTATTACCCACTCATACACCTCAAACTGACAGGAATGAATTGGCTGAGTCACGCAGTCAGCTGAGAATCTAATGCTGTGTCTTTTCATGGATATACACAGAAAACCGGTTGTAGTCTTTGACTCTCAAGTCCTGGAGGCTCTCAAAAAGAAAGTGTAGTAAAAGAACATTTTTAGCCTCTCTTTAACTTGTAGATGCAGTTTGAGTTCACATTTCAGTGTTGTTTTTTCCATCTTTGTTGAATTGTCCAGCAAGCCACTGGAATGAAATGAAGCATATATGAATTTAAACTACAAACCTTTAATCTTTCTGACAGTGCAAGCCGCAGAGTTTAAAAGTTGTGGTCTAGGAGACGGACCAGCTACTGTATATGCCTACATTAGCAAAAAGAAGGATATTTTTGTTATGACACTGTATCATTTTGTCTTTTCAAGAACTAGGACGCATGTGTATCCCACAATGATGACTCCACTATTGTTAGATTCCACATAACCCCTCTCCCCTGTGCACAATTATGAAAACTTATTTACGGTCAGCATTTTATTGTGAGAAAAGATTAGAAATTCCAACAACAAATGCAAGATGCAATGTTCCATGCAATTCTAATAATGACGGTGTGGTTTCCTCTTGCAGGTCGTGGGAGTCGTAAAGGAGCTGCACAGATGTGCATGTCTTGCCATGGCACAGGAATGCAAGTCCGGGTGCACCAGTTACTACCAGGTATGGTACAGCAAGTGTCCACAGTATGCCACAGCTGCCAGGGACAAGGACAGAGAATCAACCAGAAGGACCGTTGCAAAGGATGTGGAGGCCGGAAGATCCTACGGCAGAAAAAGATCCTTGAGGTCCACATTGACAAAGGTGAGAGAAAACTAAGTGTTATCATTAGTCCAGCCATGTCTGACAATGAGTAGACGTGTAAAAATAAATGGTGCACATGTGAGACTTCATGGCTTGATTGTCACAGGAATGAAGGATGGTCAGAAGATTGTTTTTCATGGTGAGGGAGACCAAGAGCCAGGACTTGAACCAGGCGATATCATCATTGTCCTGGACCAGCGTGAACATTCACTTTTCACCAGGTAAGAAAATAACTTAATATCAAGTGATAGTTGTTGCTGATATCACCTGTGCTGGAAGACTGCAGTGGTAGTACGAGTCCAACTCCAAGGAAAGACAAGCAACATACACTCCATATTTGAACAATTTATCAATTGTTATTGAATACACAAGTGGGAAAGTAGAACAACAAAAGTAGTAATCATCAGAATCAGGTTTATTGCCAAGTAATTTGCATTACAAGGACTTTGTCGTGATTTGACGGTACTTACATAGAAACAAGAAACAAACATAAGCAACAACATTCTTCATTAAATGTGTACCACACTAAATACATTTTAAGTAAATCAGCACATAGCAGTGGCAGCAGACCACCATTGATTTTTGTTCAACTTGTTTTCTGCTGTTGTCATCAGGAAAGGAGAGGATCTCACCATGTCCATGGAGTTGCAGCTTGTCGAAGCTTTGTGTGGTTTCAAGAAGCCTGTTCAGACACTGGACAACAGAACCCTGCTTGTCACGTCACATCCAGGTAAACCAAATCATTAAAAATGCACACCTGCCATGTGCTCAGTGATGATGTTATTTAATGTTTCATAATGCTTTTACAGAATTATTTTTATGTTTATCCTCAGTTAGAAGCTGTTTTTGTTTTCAATCGTAGCTAGCGCCGTGTAAGTGAAATTATCTGATACTGTTTTTTTGGTACTAGCACAGGCGAGGGTTCAAGTATGCCAAGCTGATATTATTCAGGGACGTTGAAAAACTGCAAAGAGTTGATTGGTCAGAGAGAATCTTCACCTGAGGTGTTACACAACCCCACATTTCTTTGTAATATGAAATAATTTGAAAGTCTGGCACACAATTTATAACATAAATCATTAATGTTCATGTCCACCCATACTTTGAGCAAGACAAATGAATACATGATTAGATTTGTTAATCAATACATTATGACATATCAAATTTTGTTTCTCTGCTGATCAGAGCTAAGCTCTGCAGTATTATAGTCGTTATTATCACTACTAGCAGATATTCAAACTTCTAAACTAAAAGCCTTTCACAAACTCATTCAGTGCAATACCCCATGTGTACTCCTCTATACTTCACACTTAAAAGTTGCTTTGGAGAAAAACATCTGCCCCACAGCAAATTTGTCTTTTCTGTGTTGCTACAGCTACACACAGACTGTGCTGATGAATAGCTGATCCACCCACAGTCAGGATATACTACTGTGTATGGAGTTGAAAACGGAGAAGGGAAAGTTGTACTGAGTTGTACTGCCCTGTACCACATGGTGCAAAAACACTAATAGACAAAGGTTTCTGCTTTACATTGAAATTATATTTGCATTGCTAAATCAGGTTTAAATAGGGATGGATGGATGGATGGATGGATGGATGGTTTATTTGGTCACAAACCCACAAATCATGTCACATAAACAAAACACAATCTATACAGTCTACATTATGACCAAAAAGGCATAGGCTGAAGCCAAAGGCTTATTTTTTGCCTATCTTAGATCCTACAGAAATAGGATTTTTCATGACTGTAATCCCACAGACATCCCAGATGGCAAAGAAATGGTGGCCCAAATTTGACCCCGACTTACGGTGTTGACTAAATGTGAGTCTGGCTTCCAAAACTCAGGTACATGACTACCACATGTGGCCAACAAGGAAATGACCGTAAGGAAGGCTTCACGTATTAGGACAACTTCTGGTCCACAAAATAGTTGCCGTCATCCTCGTCCAGGCCAAGAGCTAACATGTGGACCACATGTAGCCCACAGGAGACTGACGTCTGGTTAACTTCTTGCCCGCACAACACTTGCCAGTGCCGTTACTGAGCCACAAGTGCCAAAAGTAACCCGGATTTGGACCAAATAGCCTGCTGTCTGGGATTGGTCTGAACTCTCAAGTGGATGTCGGCATTCGTCCTTGCCATATATTTGTGCTTGGCTGCTTTGTTTGACAGGTGTGCAATACTTTGCACACCACATTGCAACGTATTGAGATATGTGAAGATTGTTATAGACTCTACTGGCAATTATTTAGGAGTAGAAATGACACAGACAAACAGGCAGAGCATGGGATCTTGTGCAGCAAGGGCTACAAGCCAGAACTTACCAGACCTGAAGTTGATCAAATGGATGAAATTTACTCTGAGGGTGTTAATAGATTTCTGTATCTTCTGTAAGATATGAGCCACAAACCTGTGAGTTAGGTTTGTTATGCTCCATTCAAAGGATATATGCAAATAAAATTATATATTTGATTTATCAAAATATTTCAAAGATATCTGTAATATAGACACTTTTATTTGGTATGAGTAGTTGAATTTGTTTTTATAATAAACAATTACAAGTATTACAATACAGACTCATTAATTCTCAATTAAATAAAAAATGAATAAAAATAGGTGGCAGCCTCAGCTTTACTGTATTATTCCAACATTATCAAGAATTCTGGATTCGAAAAATGTTAAAAATAAAAATTACAATAAAAATAATAATTATTCTGGATTCAGAAAACAAGATTTTTTGTTACTGACTCATCACCCCCACCCCAACCAATTTTCCTATTTCAATCCGTAGGGGAACTAGTAAAGCCTGGAGACACCAAATGTGTTTTGAATGAAGGGATGCCCATGTATCGCAGACCGTTTGAGAAGGGACGTCTGATTATTCACTTCACGGTAAGAAGTCCTGTGAAAACCTTTTGAAGTACTTATCTATTTTCCTTTATTCTCACTTAAATCAGAAAAGCAACTGGCACAAAATGTCCATCGTCTCTTTCACACACAATTACCACTGTCCATTGGTGGATTTTTACCTTTTTAGTTATGCCTTAATCTCACTGTTTTATACATGTTGCCTTTTGTCATCTGAAAAATACAAGCAGTCGAAAAGAGAGGAAGCATTTAAATTCATATAATAAAGACATTGTGTTGGACTGTCATGTATACATAGTTCTGGTTTAAAATTCTTCTTCTTTTTTTTTGCTTCCATTAGGTTGTGTTTCCGCCAGCTGATTTTCTCCCCAAGAACAAGCTGAAGGAGCTGGAGGGCTACCTCCCAGCAAAGAGGGATGCAGAGCAGCCAGACAGTATGGACGAGGACCTCTACATCTATGCTGACTTGGAGGACTGTGACTTGGAAAGCAGAAGACGACACAGACATCAGTACTACTACATGGATGAAGACGATTATGCCAGCACTGGCGGCGTACAGTGCCAGACTTCTTAGATAAAGCCGGCCCCTGCCTATTCCAGAACCTTCATCTCTGATGCAAAAGCACCTTTTTTTTTTTTCGAAGTTTGTGCACTTTTTCACTCTGTTGCTTTTGTTCAAATTTTCTCTCAAGCTGAATTGTAAAACTGTGTATAAATTTCTTTCCTGATTTATTGTAATAGTTTTGGGGATTGAGCAGCGTTTTTTGCAAAGTTAGAGCTTGATCACCTCTGGGACCACTTTATTACCTTCTTTCCAATCACACTGTGATCAAATACGAGGGCTGGTATCACAGAGGCTTGTGAAGAGAGAAAAACTTGTCAAATTCTTGCTTTTAATGCATTTACACTAAAACTGATGCCAATATTGATATAAAAAAATAACCTTTTTTTAATTAGTGTTACTTTAATACAGTAGGTGGTTGTGAACCGCTAGTTGAGGACTCATTCAATCTGTTGTGTTTAATGTCACAAAGTTCAGATGGTGTTGGAGGGGAACGTACTTTGAAACTTTAGTTAAAACATTTATAATGGCTTACCCTCTCAAGGGCTATGTTTTTAAGTAATTTCTAAACAATCTTAAATGTGAGAGGAAGATGTGAGTGTGGAGAAAAACTGACATATGCAGGGAAGCATTTAGGTTCAAGCCACTAAATTATAGATTATACAAACTGTTTAAATTTTAACATTGCAACTACTTCTGAGCTTAAGTCAGGTGTCTGGGTTGTCATGTCAAGTGAATAAATGTTTTTTGTATATATTATAATGTCCTTTTTTTAAAAGACTTGCAGGTGTTTAACAAGCCCAAAATGCCTTCATGGCACTATTTCTGTACACCCTGGAGAATTTGAAGATGAATGCTGCTGTTGCATGATGTTATTACGTCTGTAAAGACACCACAAGGTTATAAGGTGCCAACTTGTACCCATGTTGTGTAACGAAGAGTCAATAATGTTTGGGATTGTTTATTTACAGGCTTATTGTTCTTATAACGAGATAGTTAAATGATTGTGTTTATGTCTTACAACACTTAAATCTGGAACCTAAATGATAAGTGAAAGTTGGAAGTTTAAACATGTTGATGGGTTTTTGCTGATGTTGGCACACAAGCTATTAATTGTCTTTAACATTTTTTTTCCATGCCAAATGGATTGTGGGAGGTTATGGAAAGACTTCAAAATGGCAACGCTGATACCTCATTGAAGTGTCTGCCTGTTTCAAAGCCTTATCATAACTTGAAGTAACTTAACATTGCAGTTATTTTTATTTTTGTCTTTTTCAGTGATTATTATTGCCTTGGATATTGTTCGAGAGATCTACACTTCTTGAAAGCACATGTGATTTTAAAACCTAATTGTCAGAGGGATTAAACTGAAATAAGTGTGCTCAAGATTTTGATTTTATTTGATCCATGTTTGGACCAATAATGTTTGTGGTCATGTTTTCTCAATAAATGTTATTTCAGAGTGTTTGCAAATTTATATGAGGTCATTCCTGCATGATTTTTATTTTCTAAACCAAGACAACCACTAAATTATACTTTGGAGTAGATTGGCTCAATTAAATCAGTGTTTGTTGTAGTTTTACTTGCATTTTATTCAAGTTTAAAGCTCAAAGCTGCTGCACCACCTGTTTCTGAAAACACAGTATGTACATAAACTAAAAAATGACTGAAATAGTAAAGGTTTGTTTTGCAGCATCAGTACTTGGACATCTTGCAGTCACTGAGAACACCATGAACTCTTCTGTATATAATTCAAGAGTCATGTGTGAGGTTATGTGATTGGTAAAGCTTGGCAGATATTGGGTCATGCAACAGGACGATGATCCCTAACAGCAGTACATTTATAGAAGAATGACTGAAAAAGAAAAGAATCACAGCATTACATTGACACAAAGTCCAGATTTCAACCCAATAAAAATACTGTGGTGAAACTTTTAAGGGAGCTGTGTAAAAAAAAAAAAAAAAGATGCCTGCTAGCCTGAATAAACCAACCAAACCAACTTTTTCTTTTCTATTTAGTTTTTTCTTTAGTTTTTTTTAGGTGCTTGACTGATTGAATAATTGCAATCATATTGGCCATTTTTACATTTTATTCATTTTACATGGTCAGGGACCTCAGAAACATGTGGAAGATCCATACGCATCCACAAAAAGCTTGGCCACTTCCTCATGCTGTTCAACCAGCCTGGTCACATTTTGCTGTGGGACGACATCCCATTCCTCAGCCAGGAGTTGTTGAGGGTCAACCAGCCTGGCTGTGTTGGTCAGTCTAGTGTGAACATCACACCCAAGCATATCCCACAAGTATTCAGCGAGGTTGAAGTCTGGATTCACGATAGATTGTTTCATCCTCTCCGCTCCCAAATTCTGGAGGTTATCTGTGATGATCCAGGCTCTGTGTGGGAACAATATCCCCCATTGAAGGTGAAATTACATCCCAGATTCTGGAGACATGGGATCAATCATGGCTCAAAATCTCAGTTCATTATATATATCAATGAGGTGCCAGTCAGTCATACATCTGTGACTGACAGAGTACCGACAGGAGAATATTTTAGGGGATTTTGGCAAATGTTTTGGGCCACTATGGTATTGTTCATTCCACGAAGCATGATTCTTACAAGCTTTACCTTATTGTAAAGGTTGCTAATCAGGCTTTCCAAAGATGTATAATTTCACACCAATTGGTACTGCATTATTGAAGGGGAGAAATAATCGCCCAAATGCAAAATACCTTAATTTTTGTGTGAAATTTACTTTTTTCTTTTTTTTCAAAATGTTTTTTCATGATAGCTATAACAACTTAAAACTGTTACACCAATATTGAATTGTTCAAATGTTTGTTTGTTTGTTTGTTTTTATTGATAATCATCTTTCAGTGATGCCGAGAAACACCATTTACAATAAAATTTTCAAATTAAACATACACACAGGATATAAAATATTTTCTGCTCCACTGAGGTGTGACATTCATGATCATGCATATTTTTACAGGAGTAACAAAATTATTGCAGAGTATCATTTAATAGTGAACTGAGGTAGCATGCAGAGAACACACACAATAAAATTACATCAAAGTTACAAAATTCTTATAAACCAAGACTGACCAATCATCATACAGCCAACACTGTTTGTTGATGTCAATACTTTGAGGCAGTTTCTATTGTAAATATTTTCACAACATTTCATTATCATGCATTTTCATGTCTAGTAAAGAAATGAAAATGAAGGATTAAAATGGCACTGGTAGAGATGGAAGAGTGTGTATGCTACATGGTGGACAAAGACCGTGTTGCAAACGTTGATACAGCTTTGTATAGTAAAAAAACACATTATAAATAACTGACAATTTAAGTTTCAATTTAAATGTATATGAGGCCACGAATGGGATGCATCTGTCTTCCAACCATGTGAAACGGCATAATGATGCAGGTGCTGGCTGTCTAAGGTTTCCATAACCTTAGCAGGCCGTCTTCGCTGTATGTGGCAAT
This sequence comes from Atherina boyeri, assembly GCA_029874935.1. Classification (NCBI taxonomy): domain Eukaryota; kingdom Metazoa; phylum Chordata; class Actinopteri; order Atheriniformes; family Atherinidae; genus Atherina; species Atherina boyeri. The sequence continues at coordinate 1,684 of JAPMNP010675780.1, read as the reverse complement.
CAGGTTTTCATGTGGGTGGTGAGCGATGCCAATTACATCTCTCTCGTGAACCTGTGGGTGCAGAGGGACACAGATGACTTATACATTCTTATCTTACCCCCTTAGTCTTTGTTTCCTAACTGCCCACCCTGATGGATTTCACATCAGGGTGGGTAGATTGAAAAACACTGAAGCCTCATCCCAAAGATAATTGTTAAATATGAGCTGAGGGGCTTACAGTCAGCATCTTCTCCAGCCTCCCTGACGTATAGTTGAAGCAGTACAACACCAAGTCTTCTCCCACACAGTAGATCCACTCCCCGTGGGGTGACAGGGTGCAACACACAAAGTTTGCTCCTTCTGTTCGGTCTGAGCTAAAGGTCTTCACAATCTGAGTAGGAAGAGAGTAACAATGACACATGGACAATGCTTTTTTAAATAATCTTTGAAGAGCCACCGCTTTTCAATGAAGAGAATAGTTTGATATTTTGGTAGTTTCACCTTTTTAATCATCCCTTCTCTAACAGACAAATGGATATCACTATACTTGCAGTGCCATCACAAGAAAGCTGGAGTGTGTTAGACTAACTTAACTTGTTTTACTTCGACAGTGTAAACAGTTCGTTTAACAGTTTTTTGTATAGAGATATAATCAGAAAATTGTAAGGCTCGTGATGAACATTAAGGGGACACACAACCAATTGGGCAAATGTGCTAATTAACCACCCAATTGAGTTTTACCTTTCCCCTTTTCATCCAGCCGTTCTATTTAGTTTATCATTGAATCGGATTAGACCATTAGCACCTAACTAGCTAGCATCACGCTAAAGAGTTCATCAAAAACTCTGGTAGTTTTCCCATTTAAAAATCGTCTCTTATCAAGATCGAAAATGACAGATATTGATGGAAAATTACCCNCCTGGACTGATCAGACTACACTCTGATTCCAGTGTATTAATCAAGAAATGTTGCGAATGTTCGACGGCACAACAGCGCATTGATATCACGCAGCGGAAAATAATCCCTTGAAGGGATATTGTGTAAGAATTAGTACCATCTAATGATGAATTTGTGTATTGAATAAAAATGAATAATGCTCTCTTGCACGTCACCGTTTCCAACACATATCGTGACAACGGTAGCCGCCGTGTATCAAAAGGCCTTGACGACACTGATCGTCAAGGCTCATGTCGTCCGTTACTGCAGGGAGTCGATTACTATTAGCCTATCTAGATTATTGGCCGAGTATGCTCAAAACAACAATAACAACAACAAAACACGCAAGTTCCCTATGATGTTGTTGACTCTATCCAACAGAGATGAATTGTGGCTTCAGTAAGTCGTCTCCATGCTGTGTGTTTGTTCTGCTCAGCCACTTGTAGATTCAAGATGGCCGACTGTCATGGCATTTCCCTACCGGCTGAACCGCCCTATGTATAGACAAATTTTAAATTCTTCACTTAGGAGAATGTGTCAGATGATTAGCGGAGGTCATAATACACCACTGATAACACATTTATAAATACAGACATCGGTTTTGGCCAGGGACATTGTTTAACAAAAAATGTTAGACAATATCCCTTAAGGATATACCGGAATTCTATTAAACATGGTAGTAAACTACACCTTCGACTTACTATCACAACCCTTTACAACACACAGAACCATGGCTAATCACACAGGTAACTGTGTAATCAGATCCATC